>CM034356.1:61093052-61392101 GCA_019925275.1 Mytilus edulis
AAATATTTCGTGCTATACTTTTTGCGGTTTTGTAAATTAAAGATTTTGTCATTCAAGGTTCGCTTTTAGTGCAGTAATGTTTCCCACCCTCCCACCCGACTTTATGTATTTTATTTTTGTTATTTTTTATTAATGTGAAAAATAATGTGTGTAAGAACAGAATCTTTATTTGATTCATAATATGTTTTTTCGTACATAATGAAAATTGTTTTTTATTTTTATAGATTGGTTTTTGTGTTTGTTACCTGCAGCGGCCTAGGCAGACAGTAACACTGATGAACATTTTTTACGTTGCATTTGTCTTTAATAAAATTATGAGTGTATATGTCCATTTGGTATACTCTGCATCTCAATTCCAGCGTTTAAGATTATTTTAATAATACTTTACATATTTTTTTCTTTTTTTTATCTAAATATAAACCCTTTATACAGATATTTGTTTGTTGGTATGTTATGTGTTATTACGAAATAAACTGCAAATCATTAGTATACTTAACCTTTCCCATTCTATGAATAGATTATAAAAATATTAGATTTGGTTTGTCTGAATCTAAAAACCATTAACAAATGAAATCGTGGACAATGTTTATGTCGATTGTTTGTGAAAATTGAACGGAAAAAAATGTTTGCAGAATTCGGGTGAAAATATGTTTTTCATGTTTATACCACTTAAGCATTGTTTTATCTACCATTATTAGATTTACTACTGCATGTTATTAAGATTTCATCAACTTTAATTAAACAAACTTTACTAAAATTGTCCGTTTATAAATTTTGAAATTATTATGAAACTAAGGTTTCAACTCCCTCAGGCAAAGTTGGCTTTAGATGAATTTGGCTATTTATTTTAGGTATTTTTAACATATAGCTCTTCAACGATTTCGGTACTTATACATCTTCGGATTTCAAATGTTTGGCTTTGAGCGTTCCTGATGAAGGTAAATCCAGAAAATCGCTTCGGACGCAATAAATTATTAAACGTGTTGTTTTATATTTTTACATCACTGGGTCGATACCTCTGCTGGTGGACTATCAGTCCCCGAGGGTATCATCACCTCAGTAGTCAGTGCTTCGGTACTGACATGATTAAACAAACTTTACTAAAATTGTCCGTTTATAAATTTTGAAATTATTATGACACTAAGGTTTCAACTCCCTCAGGCAAAGTTGGCTTTAGATGAATTTGGCTATTTATTTTAGGTATTTTTAACATATAGCTCTTCAACGATTTCGGTACTTATACATCTTCGGATTTCAAATGTTTGGCTTTGAGCGTTCCTGATGAAGGTAAATCCAGAAAATCGCTTCGGACGCAATAAATTATTAAACGTGTTGTTTTATATTTTTACATCACTGGGTCGATACCTCTGCTGGTGGACTATCAGTCCCCGAGGGTATCATCACCTCAGTAGTCAGTGCTTCGGTACTGACATGATTAAACAAACTTTACTAATATTGTCCGTTTATAAATTTTGAAATTATTATGAAACTAAGGTTTCAACTCCCTCAGGCAAAGTTGGCTTTAGATGAATTTGGCTATTTATTTTAGGTATTTTTAACATATAGCTCTTCAACGATTTCGGTACTTATACATCTTCGGATTTCAAATGTTTGGCTTTGAGCGTTCCTGATGAAGGTAAATCCAGAAAATCGCTTCGGACGCAATAAATTATTAAACGTGTTGTTTTATATTTTTACATCACTGGGTCGATACCTCTGCTGGTGGACTATCAGTCCCCGAGGGTATCATCACCTCAGTAGTCAGTGCTTCGGTACTGACATGATTAAACAAACTTTACTAAAATTGTCCGTTTATAAATTTTGAAATTATTATGAAACTAAGGTTTCAACTCCCTCAGGCAAAGTTGGCTTTAGATGAATTTGGCTATTTATTTTAGGTATTTTTAACATATAGCTCTTCAACGATTTCGGTACTTATACATCTTCGGATTTCAAATGTTTGGCTTTGAGCGTTCCTGATGAAGGTAAATCCAGAAAATCGCTTCGGACGCGATAAATTATTAAACGTGTTGTTTTATATTTTTACATCACTGGGTCGATACCTCTGCTGGTGGACTATCAGTCCCCGAGGGTATCATCACCTCAGTAGTCAGTGCTTCGGTACTGACATGATTAAACAAACTTTACTAAAATTGTCCGTTTATAAATTTTGAAATTATTATGAAACTAAGGTTTCAACTCCCTCAGGCAAAGTTGGCTTTAGATGAATTTGGCTATTTATTTTAGGTATTTTTAACATATAGCTCTTCAACGATTTCGGTACTTATACATCTTCGGATTTCAAATGTTTGGCTTTGAGCGTTCCTGATGAAGGTAAATCCAGAAAATCGCTTCGGACGCAATAAATTATTAAACGTGTTGTTTTATATTTTTACATCACTGGGTCGATACCTCTGCTGGTGGACTATTAGTCCCCGAGGGTATCATCAACTCAGTAGTCAGTGCTTCGGTACTGACATGATTAAACAAACTTTACTAAAATTGTCCGTTTATAAATTTTGAAATTATTATGAAACTAAGGTTTCAACTCCCTCAGGCAAAGTTGGCTTTAGATGAATTTGGCTATTTATTTTAGGTAATTTTAACATATAGCTCTTCAACGATTTCGGTACTTATACATCTTCGGATTTCAAATGTTTGGCTTTGAGGGTTCCTGATGAAGGTAAATCCAGAAAATCGCTTCGGACGCAATAAATTATTAAACGTGTTGTTTTATATTTTTACATCACTGGGTCGATACCTCTGCTGGTGGACTATCAGTCCCCGAGGGTATCATCACCTCAGTAGTCAGTGCTTCGGTACTGACATGATTAAACAAACTTTACTAAAATTGTCCGTTTATAAATTTTGAAATTATTATGAAACTAAGGTTTCAACTCCCTCAGGCAAAGTTGGCTTTAGATGAATTTGGCTATTTATTTTAGGTATTTTTAACATATAGCTCTTCAACGATTTCGGTACTTATACATCTTCGGATTTCAAATGTTTGGCTTTGAGCGTTCCTGATGAAGGTAAATCCAGAAAATCGCTTCGGACGCAATAAATTATTAAACGTGTTGTTTTATATTTTTACATCACTGGGTCGATACCTCTGCTGGTGGACTATCAGTCCCCGAGGGTATCATCACCTCAGTAGTCAGTGCTTCGGTACTGACATGATTAAACAAACTTTACTAAAATTGTCCGTTTATAAATTTTGAAATTATTATGAAACTAAGGTTTCAACTCCCTCAGGCAAAGTTGGCTTTAGATGAATTTGGCTATTTATTTTAGGTAATTTTAACATATAGCTCTTCAACGATTTCGGTACTTATACATCTTCGGATTTCAAATGTTTGGCTTTGAGCGTTCCTGATGAAGGTAAATCCAGAAAATCGCTTCGGACGCAATAAATTATTAAACGTGTTGTTTTATATTTTTACATCACTGGGTCGATACCTCTGCTGGTGGACTATCAGTCCCCGAGGGTATCATCACCTCAGTAGTCAGTGCTTCGGTACTGACATGATTAAACAAACTTTACTAAAATTGTCCGTTTATAAATTTTGAAATTATTATGAAATAAGGTTTCAACTCCCTCAGGCAAAGTTGGCTTTAGATGAATTTGGCTATTTATTTTAGGTATTTTTAACATAAGCTCTTCAACGATTTCGGTACTTATACATCTTCGGATTTCAAATGTTTGGCTTTGAGCGTTCCTGATGAAGGTAAATCCAGAAAATCGCTTCGGACGCAATAAATTATTAAACGTGTTGTTTTATATTTTTACATCACTGGGTCGATACCTCTGCTGGTGGACTATCAGTCCCCGAGGGTATCATCACCTCAGTAGTCAGTGCTTCGGTACTGACATGATTAAACAAACTTTACTAAAATTGTCCGTTTATAAATTTTGAAATTATTATGAAACTAAGGTTTCAACTCCCTCAGGCAAAGTTGGCTTTAGATGAATTTGGCTATTTATTTTAGGTATTTTTAACATATAGCTCTTCAACGATTTCGGTACTTATACATCTTCGGATTTCAAATGTTTGGCTTTGAGCGTTCCTGATGAAGGTAAATCCAGAAAATCGCTTCGGACGCAATAATTATTAAACGTGTTGTTTTATATTTTTACATCACTGGGTCGATACCTCTGCTGGTGGACTATCAGTCCCCGAGGGTATCATCACCTCAGTAGTCAGTGCTTCGGTACTGACATGATTAAACAAACTTTACTAAAATTGTCCGTTTATAAATTTTGAAATTATTATGAAACAAAGGTTTCAACTCCCTCAGGCAAAGTTGGCTTTAGATGAATTTGGCTATTTATTTTAGGTATTTTTAACATAAAGCTCTTCAACGATTTCGGTACTTATACATCTTCGGATTTCAAATGTTTGGCTTTGAGCGTTCCTGATGAAGGTAAATCCAGAAAATCGCTTCGGACGCAATAAATTATTAAACGTGTTGTTTTATATTTTTACATCACTGGGTCGATACCTCTGCTGGTGGACTATCAGTCCCCGAGGGTATCATCACCTCAGTAGTCAGTGCTTCGGTACTGACATGATTAAACAAACTTTACTAAAATTGTCCGTTTATAAATTTTGAAATTATTATGAAACTAAGGTTTCAACTCCCTCAGGCAAAGTTGGCTTTAGATGAATTTGGCTATTTATTTTAGTATTTTTAACATATAGCTCTTCAACGATTTCGGTACTTATACATCTTCGGATTTCAAATGTTTGGCTTTGAGCGTTCCTGATGAAGGTAAATCCAGAAAATCGCTTCGGACGCAATAAATTATTAAACGTGTTGTTTTATATTTTTACATCACTGGGTCGATACCTCTGCTGGTGGACTATCAGTCCCCGAGGGTATCATCAACTCAGTAGTCAGTGCTTCGGTACTGACATGATTAAACAAACTTTACTAAAATTGTCCGTTTATAAATTTTGAAATTATTATGAAACTAAGGTTTCAACTCCCTCAGGCAAAGTTGGCTTTAGATGAATTTGGCTATTTATTTTAGGTATTTTTAACATATAGCTCTTCAACGATTTCGGTACTTATACATCTTCGGATTTCAAATGTTTGGCTTTGAGCGTTCCTGATGAAGGTAAATCCAGAAAATCGCTTCGGACGCAATAAATTATTAAACGTGTTGTTTTATATTTTTACATCACTGGGTCGATACCTCTGCTGGTGGACTATCAGTCCCCGAGGGTATCATCACCTCAGTAGTCAGTGCTTCGGTACTGACATGATTAAACAAACTTTACTAAAATTGTCCGTTTATAAATTTTGAAATTATTATGAAACTAAGGTTTCAACTCCCTCAGGCAAAGTTGGCTTTAGATGAATTTGGCTATTTATTTTAGGTATTTTTAACATATAGCTCTTCAACGATTTCGGTACTTATACATCTTCGGATTCAAATGTTTGGCTTTGAGCGTTCCTGATGAAGGTAAATCCAGAAAATCGCTTCGGACGTAATAAATTATTAAACGTGTTTTTATATTTTTACATCACTGGGTCGATACCTCTGCTGGTGGACTATCAGTCCCGAGGTATCATTCAACTCAGTAGTCAGTGCTTCGTATGACATGATTAAACAAACTTTACTAAAATTGTCCGTTTATAAATTTTGAAATTATTATGAAACTAAGGTTTCAACTCCCTCAAGGCAAAGTTGGCTTTAGATGAATTATGAGCTATTATTTTAGGTAATTTTAAACATATAGCTCTTCAACGATTTCGGTACTTATACATCTTCGGATTTCAAATGTTTGGCTTTGAGCGTTCCTGATGAAGGTAAATCCAGAAAATCGCTTCGGACGCAATAAATTATTAAACGTGTTGTTTTATTTTTTTAACCTATTTAATTATAATAGTTTCAGGTTGTTTTTTTTTTTAACGAAAACACTAAGCAGAAAGGATATGACAGTTTATCCGAATTTTTATATTATATTCTTGATTTTATTCGATGTTTTTCCAAGCAAGTTTAATGATACTAAATAAACTCATCCTAGATACCAGTATTGTAATATTATATGTGCGTCAGACGCGCGTTTCGATTATAAAAGACTCATTAGTGATGCTTTAATAATAATAATAAAAAAATCAAATAAAGTACGAAGTAGAAAAACATTGAGGATAAAAAAATTCTAAAGGTTTTGCCAAACACAGCAATAAAAACATTTCATTATACAAACTGGAATAAACGGACTTTTGTATATAAAACAGCAAATCAACGAGAAAAAAACCTGTAGATCACAAACCTTTGTATTGACTGTATGAAATTTATGAATTGTTGTTTTTATCTTTTATACTTTGAGTTCAAGACGTATTACACTTTTACAGTTTCATTCTTACACTTGATATCTCGCGGGAATAATAAAACATTTTTCAAAGTTTAAACAAAACTTAACTTTTATACTTACGGATGTATGAAAATAAAAATAACACAAAGTTAATAATGATAAAAATATTAATGCAATAAGGAAGAATCAAACATGGAAATCTGTCAATTGGTACTTTCAACAGAAATTTATGATTTAAAAAAAATATGATTTCTAGTGAGAAAACTATCCACCAAAACAACTATTGTTAGATCTTTAATTCTATCAACAATATTTTTTGTAGTAAACATTTTGCTTTAAACATGGTCAAAACGAATGTCCTGTTTATTAAATATATTAGCGTTCTGTATAGATCTATTTCCAAATTGTGTAAAATCATTTTCCATTTTATGATAGTTTCAGATTTTTAAACTCTAGTTATAACCTAAAATAATATGGTGGACAATTTTTTATCATTGAAATTAGTGTGCCGCAGTAATTCATTTTTTCGAAGAGATTTTTATGAAGTTAATGCATACGACTTTCTTGAAAACTAGTTGAAACTTGTAGTACACTAAAAGCGTATGCCTCCACTATCACTCTTGTAATGAAAATAAAACAACACACACAAATCATGTTTATGCACTGGATGAATGAGGTCAGGACTTGTGTGTTGACATGGATTATCATTAATATGGTAATAATCATAGATTGAATGATTTATTTTCATACATCCGTAAGTATTATTTTTGAAATACTAAGGCTTTTCTACCTCACAGATTTTATGAAGTTTTGGTCCACGAATGCTCTTCACCTTTTTACTTTATTTGGCCTTGTTACTTCATTTGATTCGAACACAGCAGATAAGTTGTTTGTAGACGAAACGCATTTCATATCATAGCAATTCAAATATATATGGTTAATGGATGGGGATCGAACAATATTGGAAAATTTTAAAGACTAAATACATAATGAAAAAGGGCAGGACTCCTGGCGACAAACATTTATATGTACTATAAAAGTATTGTCTGGATAATAAGAAATATATATTCTAGGGATAATATAAGTACAGCTTACATGGTATTTTTTCATTATACCTTCAGAATAATAAAGTTTACTCAGACTGTTTTAATTTATAGAGTTTTCATAAATATATGGATATTCAAAAACGTTTTATTTCAAAGATAAAGGATAAGCACTTACCCCCATCAGTTTATATTGCATTTGGTTTTTCTACTTTCATTTTTATCTAAATAGGCTTCTTATTATTTATTTTCATAACCGAGTATTTATAACATGTAACATTACACTATATACATACGGCTTGTCTGTCTTTACAGCTTGAATGATCTTTTAAATCTGAATCATTTGTTAAACTTAAGATGAAAAACACTAACAAAAATCAGGTTGGTTTAAAACAAAAGTCGGTTGATGATAACATACAGTATAATAAAGATTACACCATTCTTACACAAACATAGTCTTATAGAATTACATACCAGGATCTAAAGGTTACTTTTTATAGAAGCAAATAGGTTTCAAACCTTTAAACTTCAAAACAATATTTAATTTCTAAATAAGAAAACTACAATACTTACGAATAAAACGAAAATATCCATGACAACCTATTCAACAAATAAACTACAATACGGAAGTGTTTCACAGGTACTATGCAGACCTTATATCCAACGAACTAAACAAGGAAGTGCACACTAACACACACTTTTGGGACAAATATCTTTGTTGTGCCTACATCAAAATACATTAGGGTAAATTAATCAAAACAAAGGTGGAATATATCACAGACAACCTCAGAATATAAATATTTTGAGTTTGAAGACTAATAAGAATTGCCTTTTTTATTTTTAAGAAACACTTTTCTTCCATTTGTTTTTGTTTTTCAATATCATTAGATGCGCCCGTTCCAACAAAAATCATATGTACATGTAAATGGTGCTAATTTTGGAAATCAGAACGGAATTGTCCTTTCAAAAACTAAATATACAAATTTAAACAAATATTATGTCTACAGTAAGAGTGACTATCCTATCATCAATAAAAAAAGGGGGAGACATTTATCCACATACGTAAGGGGTGGTGTCAATCAGAATTTTTAAAACACCAAAACATTCCAAAGATCTGTTAAAGCACACGCAATTACATACCCACCTTTTGCAATGATATAAACATTTACATGTTTTGTCGGTCTTTCTTTGGAATATGAGTTTTGATCGTTCCCTTGTTATGTTCCTAATCGTTTAATTATCCAATAGGAATAATACATGATTTGAACTAACCATTTGCAACACGACAGAGTGCAACATGTGAAGCAATAGATGTTGACGTTATCTGAATATGTCATTTTTTCCTTGGGTTTAGTTTAGTTTGTGTTATTGAGTATTTGGAGGGTGAATAACAAATTATACCCATAATTTAAAAAAATAGATAGAAACACTTTTATAAATTTTATGAGTTCAAAGTGCTTTTCTGGATTGACCATCATAATGAACGCGTAAGGCCAAATATTTGGATGCCAATGATGAACACTTATCTATGTAAGGTTAACTTTGACTAAGAGTTTGGAACCTTAGCTTTTTTTTTATAATTAAAACTTATAAAAAGACAATATAAGACAGGTTGATTATAGAATTATGTTGTGCCGAAGTACTTACAACAGGGCTTGAGGATATCATCGGGAACTGAGGATAGCGATATTTACTTATTTTTCAACCCTGACAAAATTGCATTGTTTGGTACTATCAAATCTATAATAAGAACTCCATCAAGATGTACACTCAACATATAGGAAGTCCTCTTTTTTTTAACAAAATACGACAATGTAAATTCAAATGGAAATTAACAAGAAATGTGAATGAGAAAAAATGTCAAGGAAAGGGAGGAATACAGTATATAAGATAAGGTAATAATTTACCGATGATAAAATCTATAGATAGGTCAAGCTTTTAGTCGTAATTGGTTGCTTTTGTGAATGACTATATCAAAATTTAAAAACCTTGACATACTTAATCGAAATATAAATATTTTAATCATGCATATTGTTTGTCCTTTAAGCAGAAAATAGAATAATATTCATCGGCACATGATTAAATGGGTTATTTTTAAACTTTAAAGAACTTTTAAAAATGCTAAACAAGTAAACCAAGACAAGTTTTTATATGGACTAATTTCGTTCAAATTAAAAGTGACCTGCCATTAATTATAATACATTATTTTTAAAGTTTAAAACCTATATTTTTGTAAACATCAATAGATTTTTCAACTTCCGCTGATATTATTCATGCTCTGTTGCTGTAAAGACCTCAAGATTCGCGAAAAAGCCAGAAAAATGGCAGTTTCTAAACCCTTTTCTGCATTTTAAACTATGAGCGTACCTACGACCCACGATCATATTTATACCAGACATTCCTTGAACATAAATATTGATGCAGTTCAAATATTTTAGTGGGTCGTAAGTACGCTCATAGTTAAAAATTCAAAAAAGTGACAAAAATCGTCGGTAGTTATTGAATCATCGAAATTTTTAACCGAATTGCGGACCGGAGATGATTTCCGGTATTTACTGGATCCGACGGAAATGTATTCATGGTACGCTATAATAATGGCTAGTTTCTTCAGGACGAAAAATAAACATATTTGAGACAGGAAAACAGGATATTCCTGTATAATTCATTATTCTTGAATTTAAAGTGACATTTTAGCAGACCGTCGAAATTTGACCCAAATTAGACGGAACTGTGACAAACTTCAGAGAAATTCTGGGAACGTAATTGTGAATGAATATAATAACTGGTTCATACTCAAACAGTGCATATACTTATTTTGTTTCATAATTGACGAAATCGTCGCCCTGGAATGTTTTAATCTCCGATGACACTTTTGTGAAAAGTGCTTTCTTTCACGTCCGCATTTCTACCAAGTATGGCATGCCAAGTTAACATTTTAGACAATCATTTAATATAAATACAGATGGCGATGGCGAAATAAACTACAGAACTGTGAATAATAACATACATTGTAATTTATATGACATAAGAAGACACCATGTGACAATTTTAATTAGTTAATTGTGTAAGTATAACAATAATCAAGATTAAACAAAACTATCCAACACTTTTATGATCTAAATTATGTATCTTGAGTTATGTTTTGGTCATGGTGTTGAATTTATTGGACTTATTATTTGTAATTGTCACCCGCCTTCCCGTTGTTCTATCTTGATGACAACGCGTGCTACTTCGTATTTCTTGTTTGCAAATCATTCTCTACATATCTTTTCATTAAAATTTGCATGCATAAAGTATTTGTCACTGGACGGTCAGGAAACAACATTCAATCAATCATATGTCTTCTTAAATAACAGCACTACATGTAGAATGAATTTAAACATATTCAAAAGAATAAAAATAAGTATTGAATATGAAAGGAATATTGTAAGACGTGTGTTTCGCATACAAAAGACTCATCAGTGACGGTCGAATAAAAAAATGTCAAAAGACCATAAAAGGCTCAATATTCCGATTTTTTTTTTTGCGATATACAGCTAATAAAGGTTATTTATTCCTGAATATATTATCCGTAGTTTTTGCAAACAATATAAAGTTTTGTAAACAGTTAATTCATATAATTGACTATTTTAATAATAATTCATGTTTACACAAAGTGCTAACTTTTGGACATCGTGTTGCTGCATGGGTTGTTTGTTTTGATTAAGTTTTATTGTGCTATAGCTAAAAAGGTTACAGTCCACAGGAAGACATATTACCCTAACTTGACACTCCGATCCAACTAGTCTTTGTTCTTACCCCTTAATGCCAATTGATTAACGGAAATCAGCAAATACCAATTTTTGAGTCTTAGGTTTGACCAGGCCGGTGTCAGAACCCACGATATCAGGCGTTTTAATTCATTTATTATATTTATTTAATTGTACAATGAATTAATAAAAGGGTGCATACTGTAAGAATCCATCTTATATGAATCCACGCTTAAACATACACATCCACCCAAAAGAAATAGTTTTTGCAACATATATAGAAATAAGAAGATGTGGTATGAGTGCCAATGATACTACTCTCCTTCCAGGACACAACATGTAAAAAGTAAACAATTATAGGTCAAAGTACGACCTTTAACACAGAGCTTTGGCTTACACCGACCAGCAAGCTATCAAGGACACACAAGTGACTAATGTAGCAATTCAAACAGGAAAACCAACGGTTTAATCTTTATATAAAAAAACAACTAGAAACGAGGAACACGTATGAACCACAACAACCACCGAACAGGTTCCTTACTTGTTGCAAACAAACACAGCATGTGAAAACGTTTAAACAGGCGACAACCTTCACCCTAACCCGAACTTATATACTTTTATTAGTAACTTGCATGTCCAATTATAACTGTAGTTCATTTTGATAAACAAATTACAAAAACACAAAAACAAAACGAAACAATACAAAATGCAACTTAATCACATACATGCATTTTACATGATATTTCACAAATCATTTGACACTGACAGGAAAGTGAAAACATTTTTCGTCATTGCCAGTATCCACATCATAATTACAGATAACAAAAATGTTCCATAGATATAGGAAGATGTGGTGTGAGTGCCAATGATACAACTCTCCATCCAAATAACAATTTATAAAAGTAAACCGTAATAGGTCAATGTACGGCCTTTAACACGGGGCCTTGGCTCACACCGAACAACAAGCTATAAAGGGCCCCAAAATTACTACTGTAAAACCATTCAAACCATAGTCCATTTCATCGTGAAAGAAACATCAGTTTATTCTGTTCTCAGTTTTCACTTGTCCACAATTTTCCCTGGCTTCCAAGATGAAATGAATGGATACATTATGTTAAACATAACTATTCTTCTTCTTTTTTGGAATTTTATTCTCATACACACTTGTCCGGGTCTACACTTATTTAGTTTTTATACATTGACTTATGATATTTGGCATACAGTGTATAGCCATGACTCAGATATCATAACAGTCTAATATCATTATGACATTTACCGTTGATCTCAAGGTACAATTAATTGACCTTTAACTTTCATGGTTAAATGATTGTCCAACCCTTAAACCATATATATATATATTCTTACAGGCTATGCCATTTTTTTTACTGCACAATAGGTTTAATTTCTTAGGTCAATTAATGCCTCGTTAATCACTTCAAAAATGATTTACCCCCCCCCCCCCCCCCCTTTTGCCTTGATAAGTCGTTTCTAATTCACTATAGGTTTTGTACCCATGCAGAGGAAACATTCCCATTCCAACCCCTACATCATATTAATTCGTAATTGCCTGGATTAGACATTTTATCCACACAATGTGATTATGTCTGTATGTGGTACAAGTCACGTCTCTTTGATTCCATTAACTGTTAAGTATCTTTGAAAGCTGTTCAAACTCATCTCAAATTATTAAATCCTATATATTCTTGTTTTCATGAAAAAACTTTCACATTGAAAGTCAAACAAAGGTGTTGTAGTGGTCTACAATTTAAAAAAAAAATGTTTGCTGTTGCTAAGCAAGATGTGGGATTCTATACTCGATATAGAATTCGTCCAAAAAAAATAATGATAATCTAGATGTTTATATTATAGTGTAACACCGTATTAGGAAGTATATTCCTAAAAAATAACTAAGTTCATACTTCCAAAAATATAAAGAACCTATTATTGCATGGTTGATATGCACTTGTTATGTATCTTAGTTGTTGATCAGCGAGTAGTGACCTACAATTGAACTAAGTGTTCATTTCTAACTAAACATGTTCACAAACAGACAATCTGCATTGCATTCAATTTAATTTGTTCAATATAATGACTAATTGATTTGTAGTTGGCTTTAATTCAAACATGTTTTGCTGTTGCTAAGCAACACTTGTGTTGCTATGCTCAATACGAAATTTGTAAAGAATAAAAAAAGATGTATATGAAAAAATATTGGAATGAAACTCCAAATGGAAAGAAAAATCTTCAAACAACTGCTTAATTCATACTTAAGAGTGGCAAGCACCAATTTTTTAACCGTTGCTAGGCAACATTTCTGTTGCCAAGGTTGTTTTAAACATATAATAAACAAATTCAAAGGGTATTTTCATTTGTGACTTCAAGTTCTTCTTGGACAAACAATATTATTTGCAAATATTTAAATTTTTACTGATAAAGCAATTATTATGTGATAATTTTCATTCTTAATAAAAACCGTTGCTAGGCAACCTTCCTTTCACCGGAACACAATAAAATCATTATTTTTTCAAGTGTCTACACTAAGACCATCATTGATATCAATATAAACTTATTTGGAGAGGGGGCCAAAAATAGCCCTTATCATACCTTGTCCTTTAATGCTATTACTATAAAAAGAGATAAAAGATCCTTTATGAAAATTCCTTAAAGCACTGTACGTGAGGGTAACCATATTGCACCTTGTTCGCCTTTTAGCCTGCGTTTATTGATGATCCAGACAAAAGTTTTAATTCTGTGTTTATTTGTAGATTATAATTTTTCCCATACAGCTTCACCAAATAAATTTTGAAGCCATATTGGATCAAAGAGAAATTGGTTCGAATCGACCTCCAAACAATCCATGATTCTGTAATGAGGAGTACCCAAATTGCATCCGGGTGCCGGATTTTCTCGCTACATTGAAGACTCTTTCACGGCTTTTTGCTGTTGTCTACTCTTCAGTTGAGTTGTTGTCTCCTTGACATATTGCTTATTTCATTTTCAATGTTATTAAATTCACATCCGTAAAAATCGAATAACTGATTATTGTTTTATTTCACCAAAATATGTAAAACAATTCGACAATAGACCTGATTCATTTTTCATTTTATAAGAAGCGAACGCCTGTTTCATATTTCAATTGCTCATATTTAAAGGTGAGTTTTATGGCTGTTGTATGGCAACGATTTTGAAGATTTACTATTTCTAGTGGATACTTTATCAGTGTATGTATACAATGAACGTTTTCTGTATATATGAATTTATTAAGCTTTGTTGTATGCCGTTTAAAATAAAGGCAACAGTTCAAAATTCATAAATCGATTGAGAAAAAAAAGTCCAGGTTACAAACTAAGACTGAGGGAAACACATCAAATATAAGAGGAGAACTACGACACAAGTTAAAGTCAAGATATGAAGGAGAACTGCAACAGTTGTATCATTTTTTTGAAGTTAAGCGATCAGGGTGGTCATCATACTTTAAATCAGTCATTGGAAGGACTAAATGTCTACAACAGAACATGCAGCAATAATCTTTGATTTGATTGTTTTGGACCAATGCACTGAAGGTTTGTTTATTTAGTTGTAAATGATTAGATATTTGAGTTCAGAATATTCTACAAATTACCTTCACCATTACTAATTTGAAGAATAATCTGATTTATTTCAATTTGGTTTCAAAATTATCGATCTTTAGCTTGAATATCGGCGGTTGATATCAGTTACATGATATAAATAATATCTTCAACCTTGTATAACTAGTGCATAAAATAAGTGCATGTACAATTTCATTCGAATACAATTGAACAGTTTACATCTTATGTAATGATTAAAATACAGGTAAGTGTAAGAGATATGAAGTAATGTGGGAATTTCCGAACGTATTTTGATGAGGTACTATTATTAGCTGTTCGTCACAAGAGTGTTTGTTATTGTTATCCCACGAGGACGCGGTCTGTCAGTGTAAGATCACTCCAATGGCCGGAGGCCAGAGGGTGATCTTACACTAACACACCAAGTCCGACTGGGATAACTATTTTACATCCCAGCTGTTTTAGATTAGACGAAAAAACATTTACAATACATAAAATCTCGTTTAGAACGCCACACAACCATAATAATATACTTTATATATTACTATATGATGTATACCCTTTATGACCCACTTAAACGATGAGTAGATATCAAACAATGTCAACTCGCCTCACTGGCCAATCGATCCACACTATATCGCCACTTTATAAAAAAATCGCCCCACTCTTGTTTTCCGACTCGCCCCACTTTTGGAAAAGTGTAAAATCAAATTGAACAATCAGTCTGACAACTCACTTATTAACGAAAAGGGTTTAAACCCTACTGAATAAAGGTCTGCCAACTCACCCCACTTATAAAACTATCTTGCTTCCTTTAATAGATATAGGAAGATGTGGTGTGAGTGCCAATGAGACAACTCTCCATCCAAATATCAATTTATAAAAGTAAACCATTATAGGTCAATGTACGGCCTTCAACACGGAGCCTTGGATCACACCGAACAACAAGCTATAAAGGGCCCCAAAATTACTAGTGTAAAACCATTCAAACGGGAAAACCAACGGTCTAATCTATATAAGAAACGAGAAACACGTATAAATTACATAAACAAACGACAACTACTGCACATCAGATTCCTGACTTAGGACAGGTGCAAACATTTGCAGCGGGATTAAACGTTTTAATGGTACCAAACCTTCTCCCTTTTTCTGAAACAATAGCATAACATCACAACATAGAAAAACACACGATAAAATACCAATTGGCAGGACTTACTCAATCAAAAAACGTAAATTAAAACACTATTAAAATTGCTTCCTTTAAGTATGTTAAATTACTGATAGTTCGTATCCAGTCATCCAGGTGTAGTGATATGTGTCATGGCTTAATATGCTAAAGGTCTTGAGTTCGAATCCCAGCATATACACTGGATTTTTTCTACGCTAATTTTGATAGTTAGTCTTTTCCGTATAATTGTATATTTAATTATTAGTTTTATAGTGGATTTTACATTCCCGCCAAAATGTTATAGAACAGAGAAAAACATGCGTAACAAAGAAACTCAAACTGGGGTGATCTGGTATGGGTGATCCGACTCAGACCACCCCTGTTAGAACAAAGGAGCTTGGATGTACCAGTAGTGAACTGAGTTCTTTGAGCATTATTTCATTCATATAAGTTTTGTTCACGACAATTCAAGAGAAGAAAATCCAAAGAAAGTGATAATGCGATATCAATCCACGAACTTAAGTAAAAATAGCCAGACAGGCTAGGCTATGAACAATAACAAACTCACATCAAATAAAATGTGTGTCATACCACAATAAAAGTTATACCTAACGACAAAGAACTAAAAATATCTACATTTTTATGATGATAAACGATCATCAAAAGTAGGCAAGTATCGAAAATACTATTGGACTTGTGATGATTGCTATTATTATGAGAAATATGGTTTATAGAGTAATTAACCATCTTCCTGTAAATGAGAGCATACATTGCAATGACCCTTAACATATCAACCGGACAATTTTTGCCTCTTTTGATTTGCTAGCCAAAGGTCATCGGTTCTCTCATGTTGAAACTGTCCTTAACATTATATCACAGAATGCTAAATGTTGTGTTTTAAAACACCAAACAATTAATCAATCAAACAATCTATCTCCCCTATATTAAATCATTTCATTAACCTCATTTTGTTTGTGGTACCATAACTATTATCTATGAGATTTTTATATCAGTTAAATCATGCTGCCTCTAACTAGCATCTCAGCATAAAGTCATTTAGCAACACAAAATATTTATAAAATCAATAAATATATTAGTTATGTATGGCGTATATATAGCGATAAATTTGACGGAACAACAGTTTACCAATATTCAAATCATAAAATTGTATGCGACTGGCATATATGTGAGAGGTTTAGTTAGCTAAAGAACTAGTTTAATCTACTAGTGTATACATAATGAAATATCAGTATCACGTCCAGACTGACAATTGTTTTTCATTTCAAGATAAAAAACAAGGTAGGAAAAAAAACAGACAAAAAGTTTATCACACAAGCTCCTTAAGCGAAACCAGTTGTGTCAATTGGATAAAGGTCTCCTAAATGTATTAACCGCGATGCAAATCCCCGTTAGGTCAATCTATCTTAGTTCGGAGTATGACACAATAGGTAAACTTACAGATCCTACAACTATTGTAGTTTCAATAAAAGAAATTATTCTCACTTTGTTGGAGCAGTGTTGATTCCAGTTATTACTCATACAAATGACTGGACAGAATTTCTAGAAAAATATGTGACACACAAGTTCATGGTTTTAATTCATGTTAGATGCGAGCAATTGTATATACAAATGTACGGGGTCTGTAAAAAATCTACAGATATATGAAAAACTTTCTAATTGAAACTGCCTCAAACTTAATTTGCAAGTATAAGGGATTGTGCTCAATATACAGTACTTAGTCCTCTTTATTAGGCAAACCTTCCTTATATTTGCATTCGTTCGCTTTTTTTGTTATATTACATTTACTTATATATTGTTATATATCTACTCTCTATTTTAAATATATTTATGTATATATATATATATATTCATTAAATAAAATAATAAAATAAGTAAAAAGTTAACAGTTCCATTCTATCGATTTCATCCTTCCATTGGGACTCTTCAGGATAACTGATGTAGTGTCTCTATAGGCGACGTCGTTAAGGAGGTTTATGACGTTCCGTCATTGCTCGTTATTAAAAGTTTTCTGGATTTAATTTTGATCGGAACGTTGTTATGAAATAACGTTCCATCTCTTTTCTATATGCTTCATCCCGTCTACATTTAAAAATAGGCATTATTTGAAAATGCTTTTTACCACAAATGTCAAGATGGGCACTAATTGGCGAATTTCTGTATTGTGGGTGTTTTATTTGTTCTTTGTGAACTCACACCCGATTTGTGCTATAGTATCTGACCATAACATTCGAGAAGTACGTTTGAAGGAATTAAAAGGCTATTTGACACAACAGCTATACCCAGAGGGTTTAATTGAAAGTGGAATTCGAAAATCTAAACTCTTGACACTTCAAGAATTACGAACCCCGAAAGTGAAAGACACGGACGAAACCTTAAAGAAAATACCGTTTGTTAGTACACATGACCCGTATTTACCAAACGTTTTTAATACAATTAAATCAAACCTTCCGATTCTACACGAAAGTGAAACTATGAAAAAATTGATACCGGAAGAAAACTTAATCAACAGCCGAAGACAACCTAAAAACTTAAAGAAACACTTAACAAGAGCTCGGTTCGAACCGAAGGTTAATGACTTTGAAATAAAGTCTTGCGGAGATTCAAGATGCGGTGTTTGTGGCCAAGATACGAAATATTTAGAAACGGGTAAAATGAAATCATTTAAAGATGGCAAAAAAAATCATATGAACGCCAATATGACTTGTAAGACAACAAACATGTGAAAATTATTTTTTACGCCTCTATATGTACTTATGAATATAATTATTTTCTGTGACTGTATCTTACATTAATTTGTAGGATCCTTTACTATAGATAATTTAGCTGATCATCTGTAAAAAATAAACGAAACACAAATATAGTATTTTTCAGAGAAAACAAGGAATTTAAAGATTCTATTGCTTGTACCTGAAGATATTGTCTTAAAATCATGTCATGGTATGACACTGCCTTTGCAATTGTTTTAGATAATTCATAATAATTGAATAAAAACTTGGAATATATATAATATAATACTTAAAACACGGCTTCAAGTGAAAATAGCAATAAATGCTTCAAATTAAAACGGCAATCACATAAACTAACTGATCATTTTGAATGTAATAATATTTTTGTACATTAAAATATTTGTATATAGTTTTATAATGTTTTCTTAGCAGTTGGAGCCGTTCTTTTTGAATTTAACATTTAGTTTCAAATGTATTAAGTATTTACCTCAGTATCTGTTGGACGACTATGAATGTAAACAGAACACAAACATAACACAGCGAAGATCAATTCGACCGTCGTCTTCATTTTTCGAGGCTCTATCTACAAAACAAGGAAAGGAAAGCAGCTTATGATAGTGCAATTATTCAGACAGTAATCATGATAAGGGATACCCCTACGACAAGCGATGTCCGGCTCAAAGCCTACATTTAAGAAATTTCATGTCAAATGTCTTGTTTACATACACACAGATAACGGAAGTTCATCTCGTCGTCAATCTAACATTATGGCTTGTTTTGTATTGTGTACTATTATTTGTCTATTTGTCTTTTTCTTTTTTTTTACCATGGCGATGTCAGTTTATTTTCGATCTATGCGTTTCAATGGTCCTCTGGTATCTTCCGCCACTCTTTTAACGTTCTTATCACTATATTTTATTCTCTTTGAAATCTCTTGCGTTTTTATAGAACTATATTTATATGTCTTAAGAACGAATAGTACATTTGTTGAGGAATCATACATGCATTCAAAAATACATAAATGAATACGTTTAAAGAATTTAGTTAGTTATATGTGAAATAGTATTCATTTTAGATTTTCCATTAGAATGTATATGTGATAAATTGGCAGACTTTCATGAGTCTTTTCCAAGATGCTTTTCTAGTGACCATTTATCAACAAAATACCTTTTTTGATACAATAGATATACAGTATGCTACGTGTGGGAAGATTTTTATGCAAAAGTAAATTACCGATGTTCAAATCCCCTGAATTGATTAAAAGAAAACTAACACAACTATCATGTTTAGTCTTAGATGTATGATTTTTTATTAGTTGTTAGTGGCTTTGAGCTAGCTGTCAGATAACTGCGAGTACTCTCAGATCTGCTTTTGTGTCGGGATGTATAAGTACCCGGACACGTTCACTTGTATGTGTGTCAATCTGATGAGTTGAGCCTTTTTCAACTGATTTTTTTAGTTCGTTCTTATGTTGTACTGTTATACCACTGTCCCAGGTTAGATGGAGGGTTGGGATCCCGTTAACATGTTTAACCCCGTCACATTATTTAGGTATGTTCCTGTCCCAAGTCAGGAACCTGTAATTCAGTGGTTGTTGTTTGTTTATGTGTTGCATATTTGTTTTTTTGTTCATTTTTTTATATAAATTAGGCCGTTAGTTTTCTCGTTTGAATTGTTTTACATTGTCTTATCGGGGCCTTTTATAGCTGACTATGCGGTATGGGCTTTGCTCATTGTTGAAGGCCGTACGGTGACCTATAGTTGTTAATGCCAGTGTCATGTGGGTCTCTTGTGGACAGTTGTCTCATTGGCAATCATACCACATCTTCTTTTTTATATCAAGAAAAAATTGAAACGGAAAGTCCTTTAATAAATAGCAAAGTCTTTTAACAAATGGCAAATTCAAAAGCTCAAACACATCAAACGAATGATACGAAGTAACTAACAAAAATAGAGGGCCTCGCATGATCTATAACAGCAGCGTGATCTGATGTGTCGACATTGTATTATAAAAAGTAAAATCACAAAAATACTGAGCTCCGAGGAAAAATAGGGTACATAGGGTTACAGCAGTCAACATTGTGTTAAAATCTATACTTATATTCAACTCAAAATATTTCATTATTTTAATTTTAAGGACTACTACTACTACTACTACTACTACTACTACTAATAATGATAATAATATAACTAATAATAAGCATTATTTAAATAATTTATGATATCAAATACTCTATCACTGTATATTGTTATAACTTTTTGTAACACGATATATTTCCTATTTTACTAGTTTTGCATCCATTATATATAATTTTTAGTTTAATTTCTTATCTTTTAGATTATTCCGTATTAGCTAGGTCAATTATACAAAATAATTCCACTTATTAAAATTTGCATTATTAAAAATATGTATCATCATCATAATTTTCATCATGACTATCGTCATCATCTATCAAAAAACAATTTTTAATAATATTTTAATAGGTATATTATTACTTACATCAATATCAAAGATGAACACCAGGTATCAAATAATAGAACTAATTATAATGTGTTTTTATTTTAGTTTTGAACTGCTGATAAAAATATTTGTATTAAATCATTCCACGTGCTCTGAGGGGGTGGGTACAAAAAGAGGAAACCAATACGAGTGCTGGAATATTGACGTAACGTATGTTCTTTTGAATACCCAGGTATCTCGTCAAAATATAATTTATCAATGACATACTTTATCACAACTTTATTTTTAAGCTGTCAGTGTTTAGGTCTAGTCTATACACACATTCAAATAACTCTCCATTATGTACAAAACTCGGTTGATTGTAGGTGGTAAACAATCATTTGTCAAAAAAGTTTTATAACAGTTTGAAATTTATGTTTCTATTCGATGCTTTATCACGTCCCGTCTTTTACAATTTTCTGTATAGTAATTAAGAATTTTGTTCACTTTTCTATAAACTATGTGACTTTTTTGTTTATTGCCAGAGATCCAGTACAAATACGAAATGTGGGGTCTATATTTCCTGTTCAACCTCCGAATTAACCGTAAATACACAAGTGTTTTCTTAAATAACAATGCTTTGTGTATATCGTTAAAGGAAAATTGATGCTCTTTAATGTATTTATTTGACAAGAATGTGATCTTATTTGAATAATCTGAATATGAATTAATCTCAACATGTAGGTTATCAGGTGTTCAACATTTTGATTTTTTCTCCCTTGGTTGCTAAATTTTAAACTATTTTAAATTTTTTTGATTTCATATATCTTAATGGTAATATTTATTTGTATTTCAATTTACTACAAGCATGCACTTACTTATACTATCTTTATTCCCTGATAGTTTTCTGCAAAAACATTTTAGATTTCTTGAAGCAATGATCATTAAAACAGGATTCTCAGTTCAATTCAAACTATAAAAAAAAATACTAGTAGATTTTAAATTTGAGCAAATATGACACTAACTATTCATATTTTCTATTAGTTTACGAAAAGTTTATTCTATACTGCCTTAAATTTAAGTACATTTCCCCCTTTACTTTGCATCACTTTAATAGATCAAATAGGAAAATCCAATGATTGTTATGTTTCAAAACGTGTTATGTTTTGTAGTCACCTGAACAAAAAGTCAAAAGATCATCACTTGTCATTCGTGGTCTGTCGTCGACCTCATCTGTTTAATATGCAAAAATCATGTCATCTATTCTACAGGGCATCATTGTACTATCATGTATATAGAGAAAAATAAACCGATATGGATTAAAATTTTCGTAATATTGAGATCTTCTTACTGTCCATTTTACGTCAAAAATGTCGGAGCACTTCCTGTGTAAGAATATACCTTAATTGACAAATTTTAAATGTTTTTCCATTTATGTCTATCATCTTGAAAACTATAATACTAATAGATAGGTTGACACTTTAATTAGGATAAATGACCAGCAAGACAAGATATACAAAAACGACTAGAAGAATGGATTTATCGGTCGACTCCTTATGAGACTTATTGTCCTTATATGATTTTGTTTTTCTGCCATTTTATGTATTTTGGGCAAAAAAGAAAGAAAGAGGGAAAATGTAAATGTTCCGGACCATATAAGTATTTGGACCATACCCGTATGGTCATGACCATATGCGTATACTCATATGGTCGAACGATATGAGTATATACTCGTATGATTATTAACGGGCATACCATATGAGAATTTTGACCATATAGGTATTTTTTTTCAAATATGCATAATAAACGTTTCAAAAATGCAATAAACTTTATCTAAAAAAACCAATGATGGTTACATGACAATGCATTAATTTAAAGACTACGTTAAAATTAAATATTGATGCCAAAGTCTATTTTCATCGCTTATTACATTCTTGTATTGAAGCTTATGGTGACATTTACTTCCACACGATAACATAACTTTTTTTGCATTTTCGCTTCATGGGTATGCACGATCTTTTTCAGTTACACTTTTTGTTTGCAAGTGAAAATATAGCCTTCTTTGCAGCTGCGTGCAGTGCTGCCGAGGTTTTGAGTTATTTCGATGTGTCTACGGTTTTTATGAAGCTCTAGATTTCAAATATGGTAATATGACTACAGTACACCATATTCACAAAACAACTTAAATAAACTATGTTCCTTTCCAGTGACTTCTTGTGTTTATTAAGAAATTTTTGGAAGTTATCTTTTCAAGTCCACATATTGCTATTCACTCGTAATAACAAATCGGTAATAGGAAGTAAAATTAACTATGTGAAACTTCTTATTTTTATTTACTAAATCTCTTTATTATAATATGATAATAAAATGTCCTATATTATAGCGTCCTCTTAATGAACGGTCATACCATATGAAGATTTTAGAAGTATTCAGAGTAAACTGAAACAGAGTGTTAATTACCCCGACCATTCGCGTACGGTCGGACCATATGAGTATATATCCATATGGTCATGACCATACGCGTATGGTCCAAATACTCATATGGTCCGGAACATAAAACAAAATTTTGATTACAAATACAAATAAAGAAAACACAGATTTTTGTCATGAATTCGATTCTAGTCCACAGTGTTTGAGAGTGTCCTTTGTTTACGTTGCGAATAGACCTTGGTAAGCGACACATGCTGTTTTGGACCTCTAGTCGTTTCACCATGTAATGGCAAAACAAAACTCCAGGAAAGGATGTTTTCAGGTCGTTGCCAAACATCTGTGTAATGATAAGATTGTATTCAGTTTGTAACATTTCCTCGTTAAGTGCAGAACTATTGTTGGCATATGTTCAAACCGGACTCAAAGATTGCGAATATGAACTAGTATTTGGCTTTAACGTAAATAAGTAAGATATTAATACTATATGTATATCTAGGTTCATATTGTCGTTTCAGTTATATTATTAAAAATCGGTTTTATAAAACAAAAGATTCAGTGTTAATCACCACTTTGCACTATTTGTTTTGTTCAATAATATTCCTTACATTTGTTAATGCGCATTTGTGTTTAGATCTTTTTATTGGACACTAACTATTGCAAAATTAAAATAACAAAAATACCAAGCTCAATATAATCAAATGACCAAATCAAAAGCTCAATTACATCACAATCAACGAATTGACAATTACTGTCATATTCCTGGCTTGGTACATGCATTTTGTTATATAGTAAATGGAGGATTAAATATGGTTTTCTGATTCATAAACATGTATGCTTATAATTTCCGTCTAAGGAACAACTGTTTCTGGGAGTAAAATGCATCTGGTAAGCTCGAGATCAAAACTCTTGAAAGCCAAAAATAAATACAAAGTTTAAAATGATAAAAATGAAAGAAAAACAAAATGAGGTCAACTTTGTCTGAGAGAAAATGTAAAATTGGTAAAGTTACTAGAGTATTCATAGCATACCAGATTTATCGGTTTTAACACAAGACGCGCGTTTTGTCTAATGCAACTGGAGATCGCATAAAAATTTCGAAACCCAAATATACATAACGTAGAAAATCGCGCGTTTAGTATGTCTAAATTGTATTTACAAAACAGTTATAGAAAATTGTCATAAAAAGAATATTTCATGTTCAAACTTTGTACATTGGCCTCGCGGACAAAATAGTGACATATGCGTCTGGCGTATCAAATTATATGCCTGGTACCTTATATAACTATTTACATCACTGGGTCGATGCCACTGCTAGTATACGTTTCGTCCCCGAGGATATCACCAGCCCAGTAGTCAGTACTTCGGTGTTGACATGAATATCAATTATAGAGTCATATTTATAAATTTACTGTTTGCAAAAGTATTAATTTTTCTAAATAAGGATTTTCTTATCCTAGTCATAAATTACCTTAGCTCTATTTCTTCCTATGTGAAGTTTACATTTTCTGACGTCAGACACGCGAAGCAATGAATGTGTTTATTAATTTGATAGATGCTTTTGTGCTTTTTTTGTAAATGATTGTTTGTGTTGACATTGCAACACAGTGACTGTTGTCCCCATACTTTGACTATTTTACCTATTATGTCTATTTTGTTGTAACACAGTGATGACTGCTGTACCCATACTTTGACTATTTTGCCTATTATGTCTATTGTGTTGTAACACAGTGATGACTGCTGTACCCATACTTTGACTATTTTACCTATTATGTCTATTTTGTTGTAACACAGTGATGACTTATGTACCCCATATTTTAACTATTTTACCTATTATGTCTATTTTGTTCACGCATCGTTGTAAATATAACGGAATATGATGCGACTGTCATACAAGTGAGAGGTTTTTTACTTTTTGGTGCAACTTTTTGGGAATTTTTGGTATTAAAATATGTAAGCCTGGTACCTTAAATAACTGTATACGAATTTCATAAAAAAAATAAAAGGTTTATAACTCGTTACGCGTGATGAGCGTTTCATCTACTCTGGGGGCTAGCAGTGGCTAGCAAATGTTTTGATAATAGTACAAAAGAAAAACACAACATAGAAAGCTAAAGACTAAACAACACGAACCCGACCAAAAACTGAGGGTGATCTCGGGTGCGTGTTCCGGAAGGGTTAAGCAGATCCTGCTCCATGTGCTTCATCCGTCGTGTTGCTCATGTTATTACAAACGCGGTAAATAGTCTAAATTTAAAAGAGTCATTGCTATTTATGTTCTATTGTTATCTAGTAAATAAGATCTTTAAATTGTTTTTGCTTAATCAAAATTAAAGTTTAAGCGTACCTGATGAAGAAAAAAAAACAGCGTCGGACGCACGAAATATACAAAATGATATTTTACTTCATATGGGTTACTTCAGGAAATAAAAATATGCAAAATTGGTTCTCTAAATCCGGTCTCTAGAACTCTTATT
This sequence comes from Mytilus edulis, assembly GCA_019925275.1. NCBI lineage: Eukaryota > Metazoa > Mollusca > Bivalvia > Mytilida > Mytilidae > Mytilus > Mytilus edulis. The sequence continues at coordinate 61,119,017 of CM034356.1, forward strand.
TTTTATTAAAACAAAATGTATAGATGTATAGTATCGTTTTCCTCTAGATACCAATTTTCTAATGAAACGATTGTTTCAACTTTAACAAATCTAAACAGACTTAATAAAAATGTAATGTCTTGTTCAGTGTTTCAGTCTAGTAGTAGATATATAAAGAACAAGACTGGGTGCGATGAATATCCGTAAAATTATTTGAACTCTTACTATGATTTGAACTTTATTAGTATGTAATGCTCCACTTTTCTCATGTAAAATTGACATTTACTTCATTTTGCTATTCTTTTAATGCCACGTTTGGTTATGGTATTCATGTATTTATATATCTTAAAATATTTAGATTTTAGTGTTCTTGGTGAAACCTAAAAAGCGCTATAAAAAAGTAAAATCACAATAATACTAAACTCCGAGGAAAATTCAAAACGGAAAGTCCCTAATCAAATGGCAAAATCAAATGATAAAACTCATCAAACGAATGGACAACAACTGTTATATTCCTGACTTGCTACAGGCATTTTCAAATGTAGAAACGTATCCCTCCTTTTTAAAACATTTTTAGTTTCGGGTTTTTGTCTCACCGACCCGGTTCACGTTAACTGTGTTCATCGTATCAGATAAATTTTTTCATATTGGTTGGATTTTGATTCCATATTGGAGTAGTGAATGTATATTGTCAATGCTTCTATTGTACATAGGGGCATCATCTTTTAGTTTTTTTTATAGTAATTATCATGTCAACTTCTTCAGCTGAGTAACACTTATTCCAACAGCTTCCAAATATTTGGAAAGCACTCTGGTAAATTCGAATTTAACTGGCCACTTGTAATAAAACTCTAGTTAAACACTTCAGAAATTGAGTGTAAGATTTTTTTAAATGATTCAGACGCTAATACTGTCAATAATGTTGAAGTATTCATCTATAATTATCTTGACAAAGCCAGTTAAATTTGAAGATAGTGTAGGAAATTAAACACTGCTATTTTAAACATGCCTCAGGTGCTTTCTGTGGTAACCCTGTGGAGATGTCATTAATTTCATATGATCAGTTGTTCGTTTAACATCTCTATCAATGCATTTGATGCTAGCAATTGAGGTAAATACTTGCAAATTGTACACTTGTACAAATTGGGTGTATAGTATATGTCAAATTTGTATCAGTTTATATGTTTTTTCTTAAATGGTTTTATAAAATATGATTCAAAATATTCCTTTAAAAAGGAAACTGCACTGTTATGAAATAAAAGAGAAATAAGATCTTGATGGATTATGTATTTAAACGTTCAATTCTTATGTCAGTATTTCAAGTGCAAAAGTATAAATTTGGTTGGGCGCTCAGCAGGCCATACTTGATTAATACAATGTACTGTGTCCCTGATGCCATTCAACAGTTCTCTATAACCTTTAGAAAATGACATTTTATTTCTGAGTCCCCACCCATATGTTTACTTTACATGACAAAGATTAAAGAAATTAAAACGTCTTCTTTAAACTGTAATCCTACTGTTATCAAAAGGAAAAAGAATTTAAAGATCTTTATTTTACTTAATAAGATATCATAAAATAAAGATTTATAAGTGTACAAAAAAATGCCATTATAATTTGACATATTTACGAATTCGATAACATATTTTGATATATGTTTGTTTGTATCCAACAGTATGGAAAAAGTGAATAAAACATCATGTTAACTTTTTCATAGATATTTACATTTTAATCAACAATTGTTTGCCTGTATCTTAATTTGAAGAATCATAAATAAAGGCAACAGTAGTATACCGCTCTTCGAAACTCATAAATCGATTGCGTAAAAAACAAATCCGGGTTACAAAGTAAAACTGAGGGAAACGCAAATAAGTGGAGAACAACGACACAACAGAATCACAACATTAAAATGTAACGCACACACAGAAACGAACTATAATATAACAAAGGCCATTTTCCTGACTTGGTACAGGACATTTTAAGAAAAAAATGGTGGGTTGACACTGCTTTTGTGGCTTGTCAAACCTCCCGCTTTTATGGCAATGTTAAATATAACATTAAAATGACAACATTACATGACAGGACTACAATACAAATAAATGAGAGAACATATAGGAAAAACACACGAATAATAGCTAACAAAAGGTACCTGGTTTAAAATTTAATACGCCAGACGTGCGTTCCGTCCACACAAGACTGACCAGTGATGCTCAGATGAAAAAAGTTTGAAAGCCAAAACAAGTACAAAGTTGAAGAGCACTGAGGACGAAAAGTTCCAAAAAATTGTGCCCAATACGGCTAGGGTTTTCTGCCTGGGACAACAACATCCTTATCATTTAGAATAATTCATACTTTTGCAAACAGTAAATTTATAAAATGACTATCCAAAGTAATGGAGCTAACACCGTTGCTTCAATGTATATCAAAGGACAAGGTACGATAAGCATCAGAGAACGGCCCCCTAATTTCGTTCAAATTAAAAGTGACCTGCCATTAATTATAATACATTATTTTTAAAGTTTAAAACCTATATTTTTGTAAACATCAATAGATTTTTCAACTTCCGCTGATATTATTCATGCTCTGTTGCTGTAAAGACCTCAAGATTCGCGAAAAAGCCAGAAAAATGGCAGTTTCTAAACCCTTTTCTGCATTTTAAACTATGAGCGTACCTACGACCCACGATCATATTTATACCAGACATTCCTTGAACATAAATGTTGATGCAGTTCAAATATTTTAGTGGGTCGTAAGTACGCTCATAGTTAAAAATTCAAAAAAGTGACAAAAATCGTCGGTAGTTATTGAATCATCGAAATTTTTAACCGAATTGCGGACCGGAGATGATTTCCGGTATTTACTGGATCCGACGGAAATGTATTCATGGTACGCTATAATAATGGCTAGTTTCTTCAGGACGAAAAATAAACATATTTGAGACAGGAAAACAGGATATTCCTGTATAATTCATTATTCTTGAATTTAAAGTGACATTTTAGCAGACCGTCGAAATTTGACCCAAATTAGACGGAACTGTGACAAACTTCAGAGAAATTCTGGGAACGTAATTGTGAATGAATATAATAACTGGTTCATACTCAAACAGTGCATATACTTATTTTGTTTCATAATTGACGAAATCGTCGCCCTGGAATGTTTTAATCTCCGATGACACTTTTGTGAAAAGTGCTTTCTTTCACGTCCGCATTTCTACCAAGTATGGCATGCCAAGTTAACATTTTAGACAATCATTTAATATAAATACAGATGGCGATGGCGAAATAAACTACAGAACTGTGAATAATAACATACATTGTAATTTATATGACATAAGAAGACACCATGTGACAATTTTAATTAGTTAATTGTGTAAGTATAACAATAATCAAGATTAAACAAAACTATCCAACACTTTTATGATCTAAATTATGTATCTTGAGTTATGTTTTGGTCATGGTGTTGAATTTATTGGACTTATTATTTGTAATTGTCACCCGCCTTCCCGTTGTTCTATCTTGATGACAACGCGTGCTACTTCGTATTTCTTGTTTGCAAATCATTCTCTACATATCTTTTCATTAAAATTTGCATGCATAAAGTATTTGTCACTGGACGGTCAGGAAACAACATTCAATCAATCATATGTCTTCTTAAATAACAGCACTACATGTAGAATGAATTTAAACATATTCAAAAGAATAAAAATAAGTATTGAATATGAAAGGAATAAAACGCAGCATAATTAAAGACATCTTGATTGTAAGACGTGTGTTTCGCATACAAAAGACTCATCAGTGACGGTCGAATAAAAAAATGTCAAAAGACCATAAAAGGCTCAATATTCCGATTTTTTTTTTTTGCGATATACAGCTAATAAAGGTTATTTATTCCTGAATATATTATCCGTAGTTTTTGCAAACAATATAAAGTTTTGTAAACAGTTAATTCATATAATTGACTATTTTAATAATAATTCATGTTTACACAAAGTGCTAACTTTTGGACATCGTGTTGCTGCATGGGTTGTTTGTTTCATTAAGTTTTATTGTGCTATAGCTAAAAAGGTTACAGTCCACAGGAAGACATATTACCCTAACTTGACACTCCGATCCAACTAGTCTTTGTTCTTACCCCTTAATGCCAATTGATTAACGGAAATCAGCAAATACCAATTTTTGAGTCTTAGGTTTGACCAGGCCGGTGTCAGAACCCACGATATCAGGCGTTTTAATTCATTTATTATATTTATTTAATTGTACAATGAATTAATAAAAGGGTGCATACTGTAAGAATCCATCTTATATGAATTCACGCTTAAACATACACATCCACCCAAAAGAAATAGTTTTTGCAACATATATAGAAATAAGAAGATGTGGTATGAGTGCCAATGATACTACTCTCCTTCCAGGACACAACATGTAAAAAGTAAACAATTATAGGTCAAAGTACGACCTTTAACACAGAGCTTTGGCTTACACCGACCAGCAAGCTATCAAGGACACACAAGTGACTAATGTAGCAATTCAAACAGGAAAACCAACGGTTTAATCTTTATATAAAAAAAAAACTAGAAACGAGGAACACGTATGAACCACAACAACCACCGAACAGGTTCCTTACTTGTTGCAAACAAACACAGCATGTGAAAACGTTTAAACAGGCGACAACCTTCACCCTAACCCGAACTTATATACTTTTATTAGTAACTTGCATGTCCAATTATAACTGTAGTTCATTTTGATAAACAAATTACAAAAACACAAAAACAAAACGAAACAATACAAAATGCAACTTAGTCACATACATGCATTTTACATGATATTTCACAAATCATTTGACACTGACAGGAAAGTGAAAACATTTTTCGTCATTGCCAGTATCCACATCATAATTACAGATAACAAAAATGTTCCATAGATATAGGAAGATGTGGTGTGAGTGCCAATGATACAACTCTCCATCCAAATAACAATTTATAAAAGTAAACCGTAATAGGTCAATGTACGGCCTTTAACACGGGGCCTTGGCTCACACCGAACAACAAGCTATAAAGGGCCCCAAAATTACTACTGTAAAACCATTCAAACCATAGTCCATTTCATCGTGAAAGAAACATCAGTTTATTCTGTTCTCAGTTTTCACTTGTCCACAATTTTCCCTGGCTTCCAAGATGAAATGAATGGATACATTATGTTAAACATAACTATTCTTCTTCTTTTTTGGAATTTTATTCTCATACACACTTGTCCGGGTCTACACTTATTTAGTTTTTATACATTGACTTATGATATTTGGCATACAGTGTATAGCCATGACTCAGATATCATAACAGTCTAATATCATTATGACATTTACCGTTGATCTCAAGGTACAATTAATTGACCTTTAACTTTCATGGTTAAATGATTGTCCAACCCTTAAACCATATATATATATATTCTTACAGGCTATGCCATTTTTTTTACTGCACAATAGGTTTAATTTCTTAGGTCAATTAATGCCTCGTTAATCACTTCAAAAATGATTTACCCCCCCCCCCCCCTTTTGCCTTGATAAGTCGTTTCTAATTTACTATAGGTTTTGTACCCATGCAGAGGAAACATTCCCATTCCAACCCCTACATCATATTAATTCGTAATTGCCTGGATTAGACATTTTATTCCACACAATGTGATTATGTCTGTATGTGGTACAAGTCACGTCTCTTTGATTCCATTAACTGTTAAGTATCTTTGAAAGCTGTTCAAACTCATCTCAAATTATTAAATCCTATATATTCTTGTTTTCATGAAAAAACTTTCACATTGAAAGTCAAACAAAGGTGTTGTAGTGGTCTACAATTTAAAAAAAAATGTTTGCTGTTGCTAAGCAAGATGTGGGATTCTATACTCGATATAGAATTCGTCCAAAAAAAATAATGATAATCTAGATGTTTATATTATAGTGTAACACCGTATTAGGAAGTATATTCCTAAAAAATAACTAAGTTCATACTTCCAAAAATATAAAGAACCTATTATTGCATGGTTGATATGCACTTGTTATGTATCTTAGTTGTTGATCAGCGTGTAGTGACCTACAATTGAACTAAGTGTTCATTTCTAACTAAACATGTTCACAAACAGACAATCTGCATTGCATTCAATTTAATTTGTTCAATATAATGACTAATTGATTTGTAGTTGGCTTTAATTCAAACATGTTTTGCTGTTGCTAAGCAACACTTGTGTTGCTATGCTCAATACGAAATTTGTAAAGAATAAAAAAAGATGTATATGAAAAAATATTGGAATGAAACTCCAAATGGAAAGAAAAATCTTCAAACAACTGCTTAATTCATACTTAAGAGTGGCAAGCACCAATTTTTTTAACCGTTGCTAGGCAACATTTCTGTTGCCAAGGTTGTTTTAAACATATAATAAACAAATTCAAAGGGTATTTTCATTTGTGACTTCAAGTTCTTCTTGGACAAACAATATTATTTGCAAATATTTAAATTTTTACTGATAAAGCAATTATTATGTGATAATTTTCATTCTTAATAAAAACCGTTGCTAGGCAACCTTCCTTTCACCGGAACACAATAAAATCATTATTTTTTCAAGTGTCTACACTAAGACCATCATTGATATCAATATAAACTTATTTGGAGAGGGGGCCAAAAATAGCCCTTATCATACCTTGTCCTTTAATGCTATTACTATAAAAAGAGATAAAAGATCCTTTATGAAAATTCCTTAAAGCACTGTACGTGAGGGTAACCATATTGCACCTTGTTCGCCTTTTAGCCTGCGTTTATTGATGATCCAGACAAAAGTTTTAATTCTGTGTTTATTTGTAGATTATAATTTTTCCCATACAGCTTCACCAAATAAATTTTGAAGCCATATTGGATCAAAGAGAAATTGGTTCGAATCGACCTCCAAACAATCCATGATTCTGTAATGAGGAGTACCCAAATTGCATCCGGGTGCCGGATTTTCTCGCTACATTGAAGACTCTTTCACGGCTTTTTGCTGTTGTCTACTCTTCAGTTGAGTTGTTGTCTCCTTGACATATTGCTTATTTCATTTTCAATGTTATTAAATTCACATCCGTAAAAATCGAATAACTGATTATTGTTTTATTTCACCAAAATATGTAAAACAATTCGACAATAGACCTGATTCATTTTTCATTTTATAAGAAGCGAACGCCTGTTTCATATTTCAATTGCTCATATTTAAAGGTGAGTTTTATGGCTGTTGTATGGCAACGATTTTGAAGATTTACTATTTCTAGTGGATACTTTATCAGTGTATGTATACAATGAACGTTTTCTGTATATATGAATTTATTAAGCTTTGTTGTATGCCGTTTAAAATAAAGGCAACAGTAGTTTACCGCTGTTCAAAATTCATAAATCGATTGAGAAAAAAAAGTCCAGGTTACAAACTAAGACTGAGGGAAACACATCAAATATAAGAGGAGAACTACGACACAAGTTAAAGTCAAGATATGAAGGAGAACTGCAACAGTTGTATCATTTTTTTGAAGTTAAGCGATCAGGGTGGTCATCATACTTTAAATCAGTCATTGGAAGGACTAAATGTCTACAACAGAACATGCAGCAATAATCTTTGATTTGATTGTTTTGGACCAATGCACTGAAGGTTTGTTTATTTAGTTGTAAATGATTAGATATTTGAGTTCAGAATATTCTACAAATTACCTTCACCATTACTAATTTGAAGAATAATCTGATTTATTTCAATTTGGTTTCAAAATTATCGATCTTTAGCTTGAATATCGGCGGTTGATATCAGTTACATGATATAAATAATATCTTCAACCTTGTATAACTAGTGCATAAAATAAGTGCATGTACAATTTCATTCGAATACAATTGAACAGTTTACATCTTATGTAATGATTAAAATACAGGTAAGTGTAAGAGATATGAAGTAATGTGGGAATTTCCGAACGTATTTTGATGAGGTACTATTATTAGCTGTTCGTCACAAGAGTGTTTGTTATTGTTATCCCACGAGGACGCGGTCTGTCAGTGTAAGATCACTCCAATGGCCGGAGGCCAGAGGGTGATCTTACACTAACACACCAAGTCCGACTGGGATAACTATTTTACATCCCAGCTGTTTTAGATTAGACGAAAAAACATTTACAATACATAAAATCTCGTTTAGAACGCCACACAACCATAATAATATACTTTATATATTACTATATGATGTATACCCTTTATGACCCACTTAAACGATGAGTAGATATCAAACAATGTCAACTCGCCTCACTGGCCAATCGATCCACACTATATCGCCACTTTATAAAAAAATCGCCCCACTCTTGTTTTCCGACTCGCCCCACTTTTGGAAAAGTGTAAAATCAAATTGAACAATCAGTCTGACAACTCACTTATTAACGAAAAGGGTTTAAACCCTACTGAATAAAGGTCTGCCAACTCACCCCACTTATAAAACTATCTTGCTTCCTTTAATAGATATAGGAAGATGTGGTGTGAGTGCCAATGAGACAACTCTCCATCCAAATATCAATTTATAAAAGTAAACCATTATAGGTCAATGTACGGCCTTCAACACGGAGCCTTGGATCACACCGAACAACAAGCTATAAAGGGCCCCAAAATTACTAGTGTAAAACCATTCAAACGGGAAAACCAACGGTCTAATCTATATAAGAAACGAGAAACACGTATAAATTACATAAACAAACGACAACTACTGCACATCAGATTCCTGACTTAGGACAGGTGCAAACATTTGCAGCGGGATTAAACGTTTTAATGGTACCAAACCTTCTCCCTTTTTCTGAAACAATAGCATAACATCACAACATAGAAAAACACACGATAAAATACCAATTGGCAGGACTTACTCAATCAAAAAACGTAAATTAAAACACTATTAAAATTGCTTCCTTTAAGTATGTTAAATTACTGATAGTTCGTATCCAGTCATCCAGGTGTAGTGATATGTGTCATGGCTTAATATGCTAAAGGTCTTGAGTTCGAATCCCAGCATATACACTGGATTTTTTCTACGCTAATTTTGATAGTTAGTCTTTTCCGTATAATTGTATATTTAATTATTAGTTTTATAGTGGATTTTACATTCCCGCCAAAATGTTATAGAACAGAGAAAAACATGCGTAACAAAGAAACTCAAACTGGGGTGATCTGGTATGGGTGATCCGACTCAGACCACCCCTGTTAGAACAAAGGAGCTTGGATGTACCAGTAGTGAACTGAGTTCTTTGAGCATTATTTCATTCATATAAGTTTTGTTCACGACAATTCAAGAGAAGAAAATCCAAAGAAAGTGATAATGCGATATCAATCCACGAACTTAAGTAAAAATAGCCAGACAGGCTAGGCTATGAACAATAACAAACTCACATCAAATAAAATGTGTGTCATACCACAATAAAAGTTATACCTAACGACAAAGAACTAAAAATATCTACATTTTTATGATGATAAACGATCATCAAAAGTAGGCAAGTATCGAAAATACTATTGGACTTGTGATGATTGCTATTATTATGAGAAATATGGTTTATAGAGTAATTAACCATCTTCCAGTAAATGAGAGCATACATTGCAATGACCCTTAACATATCAACCGGACAATTTTTGCCTCTTTTGATTTGCTAGCCAAAGGTCATCGGTTCTCTCATGTTGAAACTGTCCTTAACATTATATCACAGAATGCTAAATGTTGTGTTTTAAAACACCAAACAATTAATCAATCAAACAATCTATCTCCCCTATATTAAATCATTTCATTAACCTCATTTTGTTTGTGGTACCATAACTATTATCTATGAGATTTTTATATCAGTTAAATCATGCTGCCTCTAACTAGCATCTCAGCATAAAGTCATTTAGCAACACAAAATATTTATAAAATCAATAAATATATTAGTTATGTATGGCGTATATATAGCGATAAATTTGACGGAACAACAGTTTACCAATATTCAAATCATAAAATTGTATGCGACTGGCATATATGTGAGAGGTTTAGTTAGCTAAAGAACTAGTTTAATCTACTAGTGTATACATAATGAAATATCAGTATCACGTCCAGACTGACAATTGTTTTTCATTTCAAGATAAAAAACAAGGTAGGAAAAAAAACAGACAAAAAGTTTATCACACAAGCTCCTTAAGCGAAACCAGTTGTGTCAATTGGATAAAGGTCTCCTAAATGTATTAACCGCGATGCAAATCCCCGTTAGGTCAATCTATCTTAGTTCGGAGTATGACACAATAGGTAAACTTACAGATCTTACAACTATTGTAGTTTCAATAAAAGAAATTATTCTCACTTTGTTGGAGCAGTGTTGATTCCAGTTATTACTCATACAAATGACTGGACAGAATTTCTAGAAAAATATGTGACACACAAGTTCATGGTTTTAATTCATGTTAGATGCGAGCAATTGTATATACAAATGTACGGGGTCTGTAAAAAATCTACAGATATATGAAAAACTTTCTAATTGAAACTGCCTCAAACTTAATTTGCAAGTATAAGGATTGTGCTCAATATACAGTACTTAGTCCTCTTTATTAGGCAAACCTTCCTTATATTTGCATTCGTTCGCTTTTTTTGTTATATTACATTTACTTATATATTGTTATATATCTACTCTCTATTTTAAATATATTTATGTATATATATATATATTCATTAAATAAAATAATAAAATAAGTAAAAAGTTAACAGTTCCATTCTATCGATTTCATCCTTCCATTGGGACTCTTCAGGATAACTGATGTAGTGTCTCTATAGGCGACGTCGTTAAGGAGGTTTATGACGTTCCGTCATTGCTCGTTATTAAAAGTTTTCTGGATTTAATTTTGATCGGAACGTTGTTATGAAATAACGTTCCATCTCTTTTCTATATGCTTCATCCCGTCTACATTTAAAAATAGGCATTATTTGAAAATGCTTTTTACCACAAATGTCAAGATGGGCACTAATTGGCGAATTTCTGTATTGTGGGTGTTTATTTGTTCTTTGTGAACTCACACCCGATTTGTGCGATAGTATCTGACCATAACATTCGAGAAGTACGTTTGAAGGAATTAAAAGGCTATTTGACACAACAGCTATACCCAGAGGGTTTAATTGAAAGTGGAATTCGAAAATCTAAACTCTTGACACTTCAAGAATTACGAACCCCGAAAGTGAAAGACACGGACGAAACCTTAAAGAAAATACCGTTTGTTAGTACACATGACCCGTATTTACCAAACGTTTTTAATACAATTAAATCAAACCTTCCGATTCTACACGAAAGTGAAACTATGAAAAAATTGATACCGGAAGAAAACTTAATCAACAGCCGAAGACAACCTAAAAACTTAAAGAAACACTTAACAAGAGCTCGGTTCGAACCGAAGGTTAATGACTTTGAAATAAAGTCTTGCGGAGATTCAAGATGCGGTGTTTGTGGCCAAGATACGAAATATTTAGAAACGGGTAAAATGAAATCATTTAAAGATGGCAAAAAAAATCATATGAACGCCAATATGACTTGTAAGACAACAAACATGTGAAAATTATTTTTTACGCCTCTATATGTACTTATGAATATAATTATTTTCTGTGACTGTATCTTACATTAATTTGTAGGATCCTTTACTATAGATAATTTAGTTGATCTGTAACAATAACATCTTCATGCCTTATATATCATGTACTGTAGTACGCCGCTAGATTAAAACTGACGTGGAAAGGTAACACATGCCCACCGAAAGCTCTTTTTAGAGAGCCCAGGTGGTCGTGTGGTCTAGCGGGACGGCTGCAGTGCAGGCGATTTGGTGTCACGATATCACAGTAGCATGGGTTCGAATCCCGGCGAGGGAAGAACCAAAAATTTGCGAAAGCAAATTTACAGATCTAACATTGTTGGGTTGATGTTTAGACGAGTTGTATATATATCGGGACGGCTGCAGTGCAGGCGATTTGGTGTCACGATATCACAGTAGCATGGGTTCGAATCCCGGCGAGGGAAGAACCAAAAATTTGCGAAAGCAAATTTACAGATCTAACATTGTTGGGTTGATGTTTAGACGAGTTGTATATAATGTTAGATCTGTAAATTTGCTTTCGCAAATTTTTGGTTCTTACCTCGCCGGGATTCGAACCCATGCTACTGTGATATCGTGACACCAAATCGCCTGCACTGCAGCCGTCCCGCTAGACCACACGACCACCTGGGCTCTCAAAAAAAGAGCTTTCGCTGGCCATGTGTTACCTTTCCACGTCAGTTTTAATCTAGCGGCGTACTACAGTACATGATATATAAGGCATGAAGATGTTATTGTTACAGATCAGCTAAATTATCTATAGTAAAGGATCCTACAAATTAATGTAAGATACAGTCACAGAAAATAATTATATTCATAAGTACGTCTGAGTCAGTGACAGCCCTACAACAGATGTATCCATCGGATCGCCATCAATGATGGTGATACATATATATATACCAGCAAGTGTTTGGTATGACTATAAATTTTAACCTCTGTTCTCGTACTATGTAGAAATAGTTTTCGTTCTCCATTACTGTACTCCGTACAACAAAATTATTTTCATTAACATGTGTACATTATTGTATTTAGCGGCATTTTGTTCAAGGTTATGATTGTCTCACTGAACCTTTTCACCATCTCACTTCTTATTTTATTTATTCTATATATACAATGTGTCATATATCAAATTTATTCGTTCAATATATTTTTACTTGTTTGAGTTAATTTGTCTTTTGATTAGGATCAGTTGATATTTTATAGTGTGTCTTTATATATGTTGTTATGTTACACTATTGTCTCAGGTATGGGTGAAGATAAGGGTGAAGGTTGGTACCTATTTAAACGTTTAATCCCGCTGCATTTGTTTGGACCTGTACTGAGTCAGGCACCTGATGTTTATGGGTTGTTGTATGTTGACATGACCGTTGGTTTTCCTGTTTGAATGGGCTTACACTAGTAATTCATTTTTTGGTCCCTTTTTCACCTATAATGGTTTATTTTTACAAATTGTGACTTGCATGGAGAGTTATTTCATTAGCCCACATACCACATCTTCATATATCTATGGATAAACAGTTATTACAGCTGATTTAAACATGACAAACCAAGTATTTGGTTATCTGATAAATATCGCATAATTTTTAATATCAGTTGCGAATTTAATTATTCTTTGTACATGTACTAGAGATAGTGTTAATTACATATACCAGCAGACTACCATTTTATCTGAAAAGAACTTTCAAAACATACACTCATATACATATACATTTAGGTCGGTTTAAAATGGTAACAATTTGAATCTTGTCATACATTTTACTCACCATTAGCGCTGAATTGTCCACGACCATCAAATATGTACTTTTTAGTTATGAGTACAAAACAAGCAGTATTGAACCAAAAATGGAAGTAAACACAAATTCATTCCTTTGTTAAACAATTCGCGTGCTTGTAAAACTTCAAGTTTTTATAACAGATTAAGGGCGGAATAGAAAATGACAAACATAATTATATACCGTATAGCGAAAAGCAGTTGTCATGGATTTAATTTAATGTAAATTTTAATTAAACCATGGATTTTATACTTAAAAAGGGACAAAACACCATCCTATATATACCAATATACAAACAAGATTCAATTGTTTACATCCTATGTTGATCTATATATAAGTATAATCATAATGAGTTAAAAATTATGGGCATACCAAAAAGATCAATTAAAAATATGAAGTTTGAACATAATTGTCAATCTTTAGAAATGTATGTTAAAATTGTTAAACATGATTTAATCAGGGGATTTTTTTTACAAACATCTTCTCCTTTGAAACTACTAAGACAAATTTAACTAAACTTGTTTACAATCATTATAAGGGTATTTAGTTTTAAAAATGTGTCCGATGACCCTACCCGCAACCAAGATGGCAGACATGGCTAAAAATAGTACATATGTGAAAATGCAGTTTTTGGGCTATTATCTCTGAAACCAAAGCATTCAGAGCAAATCTGATGGGAGAACATTGTTCATTAGATCAAGGCCTATCTGCCCTGAAAGTTGTTGAGTTACTGCCCCTTAATTGGTAATTTTAAGAAAAAATCGCAGCTTTTGGTTATTATCTTGAATATTATTATAGATAGAAATAAGCTGTAAACAGCAATAATGTACAGCAAAGAAAGACCTACAAATAAATCAGCATGACCAAAATGGTCAATAAACCCTTAAGGAGTTTTAGCCCCTCGTTGTCATTTTTTAACAATGTTCATAAATTTTTATAATTTTTTACAAAATGTTTCCACTATACCTCGGCCAAGTTTATTATAGGTAGAGATAATTGTGAGCAGCAACAATGATCAGTAAAGAAAGATTTACAAACACATCACCATCACCGAAAGTCAATTTTGTCATAAATCCAACTGATTGAAAAGTGTGTCCTTTGTTTAATATACACATAAACCAAGGTGAGAGACACGAGCTCTGTAGAGCCTCTTTTTTTTTTTTTTTTAAATCAGATTCAACCTTCAATATTTATAAACAGTTCATCACTAAAGCTATAATTCCTTCTCTATATCATTTTTCGCATGTTTTTCTTTTTTCGATGATAAATTTTTATCTGGAAAAGTTTGATGATGCGTTTACTTTTCTACATTGGCTAAAGGTATAGAGGGAGGGTTGAGATCTCATAAACATGTTTAACCCCGCCTCATTTCTGCGCCTGTCCCAAGTCCGGAGTCTCTGGCCTATGTTAGTCTTGTATTATTTTAATTTTAGTTTCTTGTGTACAATTTGGAGTTTAGTATGGTGTTCATTATCACTGAACTAGTATATATTTGTTTAGGGGTCAGTTGAAGGACGCCTCCGGGTGCGGGAATTTCTCGCTACATTGCAGACCTGTTGGTGACCTTCTGCTGTTGTCTTTTCTATGGTAGGGTTGTTGTCTCTTTGACACATTCCCCATTTTCATTCTCAATTTTATACATGTTATAATACCCATTGATGTTTCTGTTTCACATAACACAAGGCGAGCAACATTTACTAAAACATAGTAGCTTTGCATGAATAAAACAACATGAGAGTAGCTTTTAATTTAATGTCTTACTATTTTAATTTTGAGTTAATAATGAGGACATCGCAAAATCTAACTATTTTGCTACCTGACGTTCGACATGTTTCCAGTTAGTAAATTCGTTATGAGCTAAACCAAATTCCTTTGAACAAGTTGAATTTTCAAAAAGGTTATATATATTTAATTTTCTAAATATAAACTATTGATACATTTCTCAAATCACATATTCATAATTATATTTAACAAATCATTGACAAATGATTATTTACACTGACCTGAGATATAATAACATATGTATTTATAAAGATATTAAGAAATTTAGTATTCATCATTACAATATTCCTATTTGTCAACATGATATACATGCAAATTCTAAGTATATTCGTATGGTAAAGTGATCTATTTTTAGATACAAAAAATCCCAATGTTACATAATCACGGTTATCACAGTAATGAATCAATGATATATAGATACTAAATAGATAAAGGAAGATGATGTATGAGTGCAAATGAAACAATTCGCCATCCAAATAACAATTTATAAAAGTAAACCATTATAGGTCAATGTACGCCCTTCATCATGCATGTGTATAAAGTTTTCAAGTGATCTATTTTTAAAATTATAAAAATCCCAATTGTCATTATTATCTGCAAGGAAATTCTCTTTTCTAGAACATTCATCGGGTATAAAAATAGTCTTACTGGTATACACAATATCACTCTTCGTTAGATTTTAAAACAAGTATTACTTATGCTGTTATGATTTGTTTTATGGAATATTTACAAAATGCCATTTTACAGTCTCAAGCCATCGGACGTTTTATACTCTCAAGATTCTATTGCAAGCAAATTCAGAAACGGCCGCCTGATAGGAGAAATTCTGGATGACATTTTAGATGGGATTATATCTGTCAAAGACTTACCACGGATCAAGGTTAAACTAATTGACGGTAAATACGTTTCCGCTGATAATAGACGTTTATGGGTTCTGAAGGAGTTAGAAAGGTTAGGTCATCATGAACATATTGAAGTTATTATAACAACTAAAAAAATGGACCCGAAGAAATCTGAAAGGACAAATCATGTAAAAATCAGGGGTAGTGGTCCTGGTGGAAGGTCGACAGATGTCAAACAATATGATTGTCAAATAATAATTAGTGAAGAATAGACATATGAAAAGTAAAGAAACAGTTATTAAAATAAAGTGACGTTCATAGAGATTGTCGAAAGTGGATATAGTTGTTGTTGAACAGAAAAAAAACACTGATTCGCAGGAGTGGGAAACGAAATGTTAAGCAGTGATCTTTGTGTGTATTCCTTTGTGACAATTGAGAATTTATTAAAAGTGGTGACAGTTAAATTGTATACAATATGTATTCATTAATAATTTCAGATTTATTAAAACTTTTCATTCAACCATGTATATTGTAATAGATAAATAGTTTATCAAACGTATTTCTAATATTGTTGTATGTATATTGGATGTGTTATATTTGTGGTCTTGAACATGTTGAAAAGAAATAAAAAGAAATTAAAAAAATAATGCGTGGAGTGGTTTAATGATGAAAGAAATCAAATACTGAAATACAACGGACAATTGAAACATCAAAAGATAACTCTGTATATTTGCATTTCAAATATTTATTGGGTTCATTAAGACATAAGTAAATTAAGTGTGTTATAAATCGAAAACGGGTTTTAAAACCCAGACAAATTCACTGTGTGTCTGTTTCAAACCCTGATCCTATGAACTAGTGTACGACGAAGGTTCGACAACTTCAGGTTAGAATGAATACCCGCTACTCAATTAAAATAGAAAGTATAACACAATCGGTAAATTAAATGATCAGACAATTACTCAGTTGTCTAAATATGTAAGAGGGAAAAACATGAAAATAAAACAAAACTTCTCATTTGTGCCTATTTAACTAAAGATACACTCCGCCTTCCATGTTTGCTTTGGAATAGAAAATGATGCCACATTATTAAAATACTACAAAACAAATTTCAATTGAATTTTCAAAAACTCATATTTGATTTGAAAGGTATATCCCAATGATAAAAGGAATCTATTTGCTACAGATTTATACTTCATAAAATATATTTAGATAACCAATCGATCATAGATTATATACGTGAATATGAAAGATATTTATGTAATAATATTTACAGTCTTGATAACAGCAAACAACCAACTAGTAATACTTATTATATTTTATCAGAGATCAACAAAGCGCCATGTCAAAACATAAAACCATTCGCAATGTAATGTCTCTTCCCAGTAAGGAATGTACCAATTGTGTTTTTGGTTGATATACTCTCACATTTGATTATGTCAGGTCTTAGGGACTTTCTCCGATTAATTTTAACTCAGAGTTCGGTGTTTCTGATAATGTATATTGGTACAGTGTATTTTAAATTTCCTGGAAATTAGTATTGTAAGTATACAGAAAGCCGTCTACAGTAAAACAAATAATTTAAGTTCTCTGTAAATTTAGTCCTTGTCTGATGTCTTTGAGCGATTTAGGATAAAATGGATGCAAAACGGGTCCAGAATGAAATTTAAAAAAATTAATTTCAACGGTGAACAAAAGTGTATTTTAAAGAACGTACGTAGTCAGTTAAACCTTCATCAAAACCAGTACATGTTATTGTATTCCTAATTAATAAATCAAGACTCTTTTTTTTCATAATTCTGCATATTTTTTTAATGGATCTCCAAGAAATGTTTCCACTTTACTTCTCTTTTTTTTCACAGAAAATAAACCCATGGAATACCAGGAACTGTTACTGTTTGTTTGCTTTTGAGTTGGTAACTACTTTCTTTACTGTCAAATTTCAAATTGTCATTTCAGTGGATTTCTACTATTTTAATTTTATAATGTTTTCATTATTTCAGTATTCATAATATTTATTTAAAACTTTTACTATTCTCATTTGTTTTTTGTCAATATAAACTTAAATCAATTCGAGTAAAAGTAGTAGAAACGTAATGCGTTTTGTTGTGTAGTCGTTTGGAACTCACATGGATGTTATGTTAAACAGTATCATAAAGTTTTATGGCCCTTGAAACTATTGGTCACATGGAACATTGAATTGTCATGACTCTGATGTGTACAATTCTTGCCACATTTTTATGAAATTTATATAATAGGTCTGTATCAGCAATGATTTGAACAAGTTTGAAAATCAGTGCCGATCGACAATGTATCAACGTTATATCCATGGAAAGTATAAGTCCTATGGAAAATTGATTCTTAAACGCTCTAACGTGTTCAATTCTTGTTAGAATTTAATGAAACTTAACGCATGGGTTAATATCATCAATGTCTTGGGCAAGTTTTTAAAATCGGTGCCGTTCGAATCCTTTTTGAAAGAGTTATGACAACATATTTGTTATGTTCGGAGGACGTTTTTTTCAACAGACTGTCGGTATTCCAATGGGAACAAATTGTGCCCCTCTTCTTGCCGACATGTTTCTTTATTATTATGAGGATGACTTTATACAGGAACTTTTAAAGGTAAGAAGTTAACTACATCCTTTAACTGTACTTTCAGTTTTCTAGATGATGTTCTTTAACTATTAATTCAAAATTTGATGAACGCATCTATCCAATCGAACTAGAGATAAAACATACAACAAACAGATACAGTTGAGTCGGCCTCATATCTTGACTTACATCTAGAAATTGACAATGAGGGTCGGTCGAAAACAAAACATTACGACAAAGGAGATGATTTCAATTTTCCATTTGTGAACTTTCCATTTCTAAGTAGGAACATGCCAGCAGCACCTGCATACGGTGTATATATCTCCCAATTGATACGATATTCCCGTGCTTGCATTTCCTATCATGATTTTCTTGAAAGAGGTCTGCTGCTCACAAGGAAGCTATTAAACCAACAGTTCCAAATGGTGAAGTTGTAATCACCATTTCGTAAATTTTACGGACGCCATCCCGAGTTGGTTGACCGTTATGGGATAACCGTTTCACTATTGATATCGGATATGTTCCTTACGTTGTAACTTCAATCCCCTTCCCTTTCATGAATGTGACCTACCAAATTAGACTATTTACCGGATTTGCAATCACATAAGCAACACGACGTGTGCCACATGTGGATCTGCTTACCCTTCCGGAGCACCTGAGATCACCCCTTATTGGTGGGGTTCGTGTTGTTTATTCTTTAGTTTTCTATGTTGTGTCGTGTGTACTTTTGTTTGTCTAGTTGTTTTTTTTTTAATCATGGCGTTGTCAGTTTATTTTAGATTTATGAGTTCGACTGTGAGTGTCCCTCTGGTATCTTTCGTCCTTCTTTTATGGAAGTATGAATTTAATAGAAAATTTGCAATGTTAATGCGTACAATTCTTGCCAGATTTGTTTTCAAATTTATATGAAAGTTACAAAAAATGTATATGTCAGCAATGACTCGGACTATTAAAAATCTGTGCAAATCGAATATTTTAAAAAGACTGTAATGCCCCTTGGAGATATAAATTGTATCGGAAATTACATTGAGTTTGCTCTCAATCATTTTTATTCCTAAGTTATTAGTAATTGCATTTGGACATATTATATGTGCAACGCATATGTTTCTCACTTGAAACAGCTCCAATCATTGCAATTAATTTAGACGAAGCTCATTGGCTCAATACCTTTGCTGGTGGACTATCAATCCCCGAGCGTATCATCAGCTCAGAAGCCAGTACTTTGGTACTGACATGATTTAACAAACCTTTCTAAAATTGTCCGTTTATAAATTTCAAAACTTTTAAGAAAATAATTTTTCAACTCTCTCAGACAAAGTTGACTTCAGATGAATTTGACTTTTTTTATAGTTTTTGATATATAGCTCTTCAACGGTTTCGATATTCATACATGCTCGGATTTCAAATGTTTGGCTTTGAGCGTCGTTCGTTCCTAATGGTATTAAATCCAGAAAAGCTCTTCGGACACATGTCATTATCAAACGTGTTGTTTTCAATTTTTCACATCACTGGGTCGATACCTCTGCTGATGGACTATCAGTCCCCGAGGGTATCATCAGCTCAGTAGTCAATACTTCGGTAATGACATGATTTAACAAACCTATCTAAAAGTGTCCGTTTATAAATTTTGAAATTATTAAGAAAATAAGGTTTCAACTCCCTCAAACAAAGTTGACTTTAGATGAATTTAGCTATTTTGTTGGAGTTTTTTTACATATAGCTCTTCAACGGTTTCGATATTCATACATCCTCGGATTTCAAATGTTTGGCTTTGAGAGTCGTTCCTAATGGTATTAAATCCAGAAAAGCTTTTCTGACACATGCCATTATTAAACGTGTTGTTTTCAATTTTTCACATCACTGGGTCGATACTTCTGCTGATGGACTATCGGTCCCCGAGGGTATCATCAGCTCAGTAGTCAGTACTTCGGTAATGACATGATTTAACAAACCTATCTAAAATTGTCCGTTTATAAATTTTGAAATTATTAAGAAACTAAGGTTTCAACTCCCTCAGGCAAAGTTGACACAGGAAGACAACTTCAATCGCTGAGATTGAGATTCTAATTATTCTAGCTTCTTACAATTCCTAACCTAACAAATATTCAGGATTTACAAATATTCTCTCTGAATGCTGGAAAACTCAGCAAACAGGATACTTAACAAAATGTCCTTAACACAATGGGAGTGGGAATGGAGAAGGCATGTAACTTTAATCCTTTTACCTTAAAGAAACAGGTTAGCAAATAAAATCTAGCCTGAATAAATAGACCAGCTATTTATATGTACATGTACGTGTACAATTATATTAAATCCATTTTTGATTCTGATCTAAGTCTTAGAATACAAAGACTTATAATGAACAGAAAACGTCCAAAATGTTCTAAACTGCAGTAAAACTGCTTAAACTACATGAAAATCATGATAGAAATATAATAAACTTCAGCTATCAACTGACCGAAAATCTGGAAACATATCCGTAGGTCTGACAAAGTAGGAAGAGCCCTGACAAACAGGTGCAAGCTTTATATACCCGACGAAGCTATCGGGGTAACGAACGGTTCTTAACGGGGAAACGAACGGGGAACTGTGAACGGGCCTGACAAGAACGAAAATAATCCCCGATTGCTAGAATTAAGTACATAAAAACGTAAACAACATGTTTACGGAACAGAAAAATCATCTTAGTATCATTTACAATCACAAACAATATCGTTTTAATACAATAATCCTGGAATAATCAATCTACAGCCGATATAGTATTCATACACTGTTTTACGCTAGTGGTACATAAAGTTCACTGAGGTTACACACATATCACCTCATTTGCATAATCAATACACAAAAATCATTGTGCCGGAAATGGCGACTGAAGTGAAAGTGAAAGTTTACTACAAAAGTTATCTCGTTTATACAACAATAAAAATGGTTTTACACTTGGAAAACGGATTACATAGAACACTGAAAGCATAATGAATTGAATTAAAAAGGTGAGAACCGGTGTCAAACTTTAAAATAGCCAAACATCGAATCATAGGCGATAACAGGTGCTCGACATGAAAATACACATGTTTTCCAAGGAATTTCGCTTGGCCAAATCATTACAATACATCCTCAGATTTCAATTGTTTGGATTTGAGCGTCGTTCCTGATGAAGGTTATCCAGAAAACTGCATCGGACACATGCAATTGTTAAACGTGTTGATTTTAATTTTTTATACGATTCAACTGACCCTATGAACCCCGTAATGATTACGTCTCTTATTAACTGCTGTCATCCCAAATATTTTATAATTATTTAGTACCATATAAAAAAAAAATTGAATTGTTTTTGTTGATGTAAACATCAATTTTTCTAAAAAGATCTAGCAATAGATTGTCTTACTTCAATGCACTGCAGTAAACCAGGTTTAAGACAACATAGGACATACTAGCTTTGAGATGCACACTAAGCTTGAGAGGTTTTCCCAAATCCATAGACCCTTATGATTCGTTGAATGTAGAGTTCAAAAAATCCAAAATGACTTTATGGTAAATATGAGATATGATCATTAGATTTTTTATCATTTGTAATTATTCACGATTCTCGTTGTTTTCTCTTTTACAATCAATCATTGATGTTATGGGGTTTAAAAGTGGAATACTACTCTATTTGTTTAAAAAATATTGAACTTTATTTGACTTTTGAATCGAGAGTAACTAATGAGTCTTTTGTTGACAAAATGACAAAATACGCGTCTTGCGTAAACACTTTAGATGCAGGTTTTTTACACAAACTTCATAGACATATTGACTTATTTATTCTAAATCAAGACGTTGCCATCCATTGTCCACATCAGCAACATTCTCATAATCAGTGGCTGGATAATTTCTTTAGATTCTTTATCATTAGTAATTATTCACGATTCTCGTTGTTTTCTCTTTTACAATCAATCATTGATGTTATGGGGTTTAAAAGTGGAATACTACTCTATTTGTTTAAAAAATATTGAACTTTATTTGACTTTTGAATCGAGAGTAACTAATGAGTCTTTTGTTGACAAAATGACAAAATACGCGTCTTGCGTAAACACTTTAGATGCAGGTTTTTTACACAAACTTCATAGACATATTGACTTTTTTATTCTAAGGTCTAATATTTTAATATTTATATTTGTGTACGGCGAATGGTAAATCGGCATAACATTTCTCTTTAACAAATTAAAGATGCAAATTTTTCTTTGATCATATAGAACATGACTGTAAAAACAAATTGAGTGGAACAAGATGTATTGTAAACCGCAGAAATAAACGTACGAGTTGGTCTTTATAAGTTAAGGTTTATGTACCCTTCTGTAGCCATTTTTGTACGAACTTTTCAAACTTCAATTGTATCAAAACTACAGATATAATGAATAATAGAGATACATGTAGGCCATTTTGTACATATTCCAAGGGGAAACTTGATGTAAAGCATTATTTTTTACTGTTTGAAATGAAACAGTAAAAAATAATGCTTTACACCAAGTTTCCCCTTGGAACATGTACTAAATGGCCTATCTCTATTATTTATTAAATCTTTAGTTTTGATACAATTGAGGTTTGAAAAATTCGAACAAAAATGGCTATAGAAGGGTACATAAACCTTAAGAACATTTGATAATAGTCACACATCAGTAAAGTATACCAATACAAGAACATTAAATATTTCTCAAACAAGAGTAAGCTAATAGATGCAACATTTATATCGCTATCAAATTAGACATCGGCGATGAAAAATCAAAAAAGATCTTGAGGTAGATCATAGATGACTTCATCAGCAACTACGTTTGAGATGCGGTATGCAAGTTGTTCCTGTTCTTCGTCGTATGTATTCACTGCAGCTCCTTCTTTAGTCAGACGTTTTGCACCATTCTTTTTTTTTGCAGGGACGTGTTTATCGTGTACTTCTGTTGAACTTTGTTGACCATCATTATTTAGTGTGAAATCAAGACGTTGGCATCCATTGTCCACATCAACAACATTCTCATAATCAGTGGCTGGATAATTTCCAAATTGATTGGTTTGTTGAAAAACCAATGGTACATCATATGATCGGAAGCTAGATCTGTGGTTGCAACTTGTCATATGCTCGAGCTCGTCGCCTTCATAAGTCTTATTCTCACCATCGTGTGTATCGTTATGAAAACAATTTTTGAAACGGTTCCTGAAAAAAATCAACAATTAATAAAATTTTAGAAATTAAATCCAATATTTATGTATTGGTGATTAGATTTTGTTTAACATTCATATTTGATCTTAGCACAGTTAAGAAAAAATTATCATATTTAAAAAGTGAATGAATACACGCCAGTCCAGAAAAGAATTTCGTTCAAGCACATAATAAAAAAATGATATCTTATCGTAAAGTTATGCATACTAACCTGCCTTTATAGTTGAACCTATAAATATGAATAGAATAGTTACCTTTTTCTAATAATCAGGATCACAGTTACTACTATTCCAGTAACCACCAAAAAGAGACCAACAGAAATCACTGAAAAATTATATTTAAACACCGAATGTTCAGTTAGAAAGAAAATTTGATAAAAAAAAAAAAGAAATCAACTTTTTTTGAGAAATTGATTTGTTAAATTCGAATAATATGAGTGTAATGTGAGGATGACAGTTTTCCTTTCGTTTATTTTCTTTTATTAAAATAAAATATGCATTATGCATAGGTGAAGTAAAGAAACCTCTATCCATTTACTCCGCATTTCCTTTTATTCAGCTTTCGATATGAAGTGAAGTCAGTAAGTATTTTTTTCACAATATGATCTATCCCTATCTTAAGTCAACTGTTGTTTACAAAAACAAGATTTTTACATCAAATGTATGTAATGTAGCAGATCTTTAAGTACCCACATCAAATTTGCACCGTCCAAAGCTAGGGTAGGTTGTTTTGTAGAAAGTGAAGCCCGGCTTATTGCCGATAATTATGATGTAAATGTTTTAGAAAGAGATTTAGTTTTAAGTTCGGTATCGAGTACAATCAAAATACATCTTACCTGTAATGTTTATCAGTTTGACGTGAAAGGATGGTATTGTTACAGGATTTACCGGTGTAGATATCTTAGAGGTAAGTTTCTGTGGAGTGGAAGACAGACTTGTTTGCACATTGGTATCTGTTGTAATTTTTCTCACTTTCATGAAAAAGAATTATTCATATTTATATATATAAATACAAACAAGTATCTTTCTTTTTCATGTGTTTATCGACTGTATCAAAACAAACTTATCAAAATATCAATCTGTATTTTCTGTTCACGAATATAGATTTATTAAATGAACTCGAAATATTGTACGATTTCTATTTGAAGAGTGAATACGTTATAGTAATAAATATAAGTCACTGTCGTTCATTTAAAATAAGTAAAATTTTGCAGTATATGAAAACAAAACAAAGTTTTGATTAAATTTAAAATGAACGGAAGCAAATGGTAGAAAATCAACAACTTCAATATAAAAATATAAATCAATTGCTTTTAAAAAGCAATTGTAAACGGTCTTTCCCCCTTTGAAATTGATTATATGGGAGGGGGGGGGGGTGTTTGTTCGTTTGTTTGTTTGTTTCGGTATGGGGTCTATATTATTGTGTTACCGGAGAAGTTTCATGTTTAGTTTGGAAAGTTTTTATTTTATTTTAGGTACAGCGCGCGCGCCAGATTGAGGAGACACCACGTGACGCGGGTTTATATTAACAAAAACTTAGTCTTTTTATTTCTTTTTAGGTGGGGACGTTAAACAGACAACATCTATAGAGATGGAATGTACACAATGTAATTTCTTTTGTCATTGTAGGAAATTGACATTTTGTTCACAGTTCACCAGCAGTGCATGATTTGGATTTAATTGATCCGGTGTAACTTTAAAACACGTTTAAGGATTATTTTCTTAAAATGTACATTTTTCAGCACAAGTTTTGTAACAGATAAGTTTTTCAATCCAGGAGCGGACATTTTTATTGTAGGATTTCACTGAGATTTACGGACCTAGCAAGCGATTTTTACGGCATTGCCATTTTTTTTCTCTAGGAAAAGCTTTGAGAGATATCTGCACCAAGTTTTTTTATAAACTTTTAGTACATGTATGCCCTGCTGACTGCAAATTTTGAGGTCGATTGTACTTGTAGTTTCAGAGTACATGTGGATTTTTTTTCAGAAGTGACGCAAGAACAATATTAAATTTCAATGTTTCATGAAACATGATTGATTGATCATGATTGATTGATTGATTGATTGATTGATTGATTGATTGATTGATTGATTGATTGATTGATTGATTAGTTGGTTGGTTGGTTGGTTGGTTGGTTGGTTGGTTAAACGGTTAAACACGTTGGATAGGGTCAATTGAAACAGCGAAAAAGAAACAAAGATCTTGGACCCTATATTAAGCACATGAGACTGAAACATGATTGATTGATCATGATCATGATTGATTGATTGATTGATTGATTGATTGATTGATTGATTGATTGATTGATTGATTAATTGATTGATTAGTTGGTTGGTTGGTTGGTTGGTTGGTTAAACGGTTAAACACGTTGGATAGGGTCAATTGAAACAGCGGAAAAGAAACAAAGATCTTGGACCCTATATTAAACACATGAGACTGAAACATGATTGATTGATCATGATCATGATTGATTGATTGATTGATTGATTAATTGATTGATTAGTTGGTTGGTTGGTTGGTTGGTTAAACGGTTAAACACGTTGGATAGGGTCAATTGAAACAGCGGAAAAGAAACAAAGATCTTGGACCCTATATTAAACACATGAGACTGAAACATGATTGATTGATCATGATCATGATTGATTGATTGATTGATTGATTGATTGATTGATTGATTGATTGATTGATTAATTGATTGATTAGTTGGTTGGTTGGTTGGTTGGTTGGTTGGTTGGTTGGTTGGTTGGTTGGTTAAACACGTTGGATAGGGTCAATTGAAACAGCGAAAACGAAACAAAGAAGATCTTGAACCCTATGATAAACACATGAGACGGAAACATGATTGATTGATTGATTGATTGGGAAACATGATTGATTGATTGATTGATTGATCATGATCATTATTGGTTGATTAATCATGATCATGATTGATTGATTGGTTGGTTGGTTGGTTGGTTGGTTGGTTGGTTGGTTGGCAAACACACATAAAACTCTTCAAGTAGTGCCCCAAATCACATATGTACATGACCTTGACCTTTGACCTTGTAACCTTTGTCAAGGTCATTGCTTCACAATGTCATTTCAAAAGACCCTATGGGTCAAGGTCATTTGGTTTAAGAGTTTTGTCTTATAATGGCTTTATATAAACCATCAATGGGGATTATGTCCCTTACACAATGGTAAAACCAATACAGTCGAAATGTAACAAAGTTGCCCCTTGAGGTACCAAACATTTTTCACTATGTAAATTTTCTGTATCTATAACCATTCTAAAGTTATAGGGAAATCAAAGACCAATAAAAATCTAAAATACGACCTTGACCTTTGACCTTGACCTTATTTTAATTTTTTTGGACCAAGGATCTAAAATCAAAATACCCTAGGTCTCTATCACTTATGGTTTTCCAGTTTAAAATACATTTCAAAATTTCAAAAACAAAAGGGGAAATAACTCTCATATGGAATCTCCATACGGCTTCGGTCAAAATAAAACAGAACATCCTGAGGATGTAACGCGCCATTTGGAAAAATAAATTTGTCAGTTTCTTATACGGTTGTGAAGATTAAGCGATAACAAGAAAAACAGTGTTCGGGGAGATAACTCTTATATGGGAAAGTGTTCGGTTAAGCAGGGTTAGTCTCAAAAGCGCATAAACTGTTCGATATCATATTTCATTTATCTAAGCGACATCTTGCGAAACAAAAAAACAGCGAAGGAAAAAAAAGTTGGCGGAAGAAAAAAAATAATAATTAAAAACCAATTGTTCAGAGAACCATTGATGGTCTTTCCACCACTTACAACATATTTTGATGTGAAAATATTAAAAATTCAGTTGATATGTCAGTTCCTATGACTTTATGATGTCTAAATATGAATTTGGAGCAAAGGTCAAAATCTAGAACGTCCAATTAACCTATGAACTTGACCTCAATTTCAAGGTCATAGACTAAGGATCTCAATCTAAAGATACTAGTTCCTTAATATGTATGGTTCATGAGTAATATCACTTTACGCATAATTCTAAACATAAGAGGGGCGAAAACTCCCATTTATTGTCTACGCACCCTTTCAACCAAAATTTATAAGTTACGACATGTCGCAACTAACAATTTAGTAAAAATAATTTGTCGATAAGTAATACGGCTTTTGAAAATAAGTGAAAATAAGCCAAAATCAAAATTTATAATATGACCTTGACCTTTGACCTTGACCTTATTGTCATTTTTTTGGACCAAGGATCTCAAATCAAAAGACCCTAGGTCTCTATCACTTATGGTTTACCAGTTAGAAATGCATATTCTTATATCAAACATAAAAGGGGGGATAACTCTCATATGGAATCTATATACGGCTTCGGTCAAAATAAAACAGAACATCCTGAGGATATAACGAGCAATTTGGAAAAATAAATTTGTCGGTTTCTTATACGGTTGCGAAGCCTTAGAGATAACAAGGAAAACAGTGTTTGGGGAGATAACTCTTATTTGGGAAAGTATTCGGTTAAGCAGAGTTGGTTTCAAAAGCGTATAAACTGTTCGATATCATATTCCAAAAATCTAAGCGACATCTTGCGAAACAAAAAAACAGCGAAGGAAAGAAATTAGGCGGAAGAAAAAAAAAAATAATCAGAAGAAATCCAATAGGTCTTTCCACGGAAAAGTGGAAAGACCTAATAATAATCAGAACAAAAACAATAGGTCTTTCATCCGAAAGGTGAAAGACCTAATTAAATCAGAAAAATGTTTTTTCAAAGGGACATCTATCAACAGAGAAACCACGACCCATCGGCATTAACTTGTAAAATTCTGTTTATGACCGTTTTTCGAGTCCGTGTTTTCTGTTAAAGACCGGTAGAAATTATTGCAGAAGAATTAATAATGTCAAGTGACCCTTGTTATCCAATAAGATAAGCATATTCTTAACCAAAGTGAAATAATCACTTTTATCACCCCTTTTTAAAAGCTGTAAAAACTACAAAAGTTGCATAAGAAGGCTGATCCATACCAAATTATATCAATTGTAGTGTAAAATAAACTGAAAAGAATATTTAATCAATGAACGATAACTATATTTTATCTATATACAAATACAAATTGATACATGAATTGAAACTTGAAAATTTTTTTTTGCTTTTACAGCAATTTAAATTTTGAAGGATTTTGAAATGTTTGTAATTTTCTGTAAATATTGTGCAATTGAAATTTTTATATTCTATTGATTTGGAATAATATTATTTTGTTCTAAGTTTTCCAAGGTTTTTAGAAAACAAAATTGTCAAAGAATAGGCAAAGGGCATTTTGTTATATTCATGAGATTACATAATGTTCATTCTTGACCTTTGACAAAATGTGCACCGGTCAAAACAGAAAGTTAAAACAATAAACTTTCGAATGATATGTTATATAGCTATATGCATGGTGTATGTATTAAAGTCGTTAACTAAACGTCCTTTTGAAAATGTCACTTGCATATGAAACACATGATTCTGAACATTAGTTGAACTGTTATATATGTACTAAGAACTCGACATCTTACCTGTAACTAATGCTGGTGTAGATATCTTAGAGATAATGTTATAATGAGTGGTAGGCTTTGGTTGCACATCGGTGTTTGTTCTCACTTTTATAAAAAATAAAAGATTTCAGTAGCAGTCATATCAGTGTAGACAATAACATACTTTATTTATCATCATGAGTCTACTCTGCATGTCACCGAAAGTATCTTCTGAATGAGTCTTATTGTAGAAAGATGAAAAATTTTACATTCAGTGCAGGGTTTTGCTAAGTATTAATATTTGTTAAATTTTCGACTATACATTGTAAAGGATTTACTGTAAGCTCCACGAGGGGGATACTTTACCCTTACTTTTCGGTTTTGAAAAAGAAATAACAAACGCTAAATGTCAAATCTTCAAATGTTTTGTTTGGCATACAAGAGATAAAATTGAATAATCAGGAATAAAAAATGTCTCCTTAATATCTTCCACTTATCTTTAAAATTCTAAGGAAGATTCTAAGGGCCCATACTAACGTATAGGTATAAAGAAATAAATCGACAGCAAAGTAAGGGGCAGTTGGTTCTAACAAAAATGAATTTGTCTATAATAATGACATCCACCAACTGTATAAAATATATTATATAAAAATATCCATCATTTACCTTGGTATTCCACTTTATGAAACAAAGTTGGTATAATTCTTTTAATCTGTATTCCAGTTTAGAATGAGGAATAATATTACTTTAAATAGTAAATAAGTTAAATGTTCTCGATGATATCATTACACGGAAGAATGACGTTGCTTGTGAATTGAACATACTGAACTTGTTTTTATAGCTGACTTACATATCCCCTAAAGCAGATAGATTCACAATAACAAGTGTTAAGAAATTGAAAAGTGGATGTGTGCTAATTGATAATTTAGTCTTGAATGCATGACTTTCTTTTATTAGTGGTTAGTTACTATTTGTCAGTAACTGCGAGTTCTCTCAGATCTGAAATAATTGTTGGTGGGATATACAAGTACCCGGCCACGTCCACTCTTTGTAGTATTTGTATTTGTATCCATCTGATGAGTTAAGCCTTTTACAATTGATTTTTATTGTTCGTTATTATGCTGTACTGATATACCACTTTCCGAGGTTAGTGGAGGGTTTGGATCCATCTTACATGTTTAACCCTGCTAACTTCTGTATGTATGTACCTGTCCCACATTAGGAGTCTGTATTTCAGTGGTTGTCGTTTGTTTATGTTATATATATTCGTGTTTCGTTCATTTTCTGTACACAAATTAGACAGTTAGTTTTCTCGTTTGACTTGATTTACATTGTCATTTCGGGGCTTTTATGGTTGACTGTGGTATGGGCTTTGCTAATTGTTGAAGGATTTTTACGGTGAAGTGTAGATGTTAATTTCTGTGGGTTTTTTTCCTGGTGGAGAGTTGTTTTATTATCAATTTTTTTTATGCATAGATCAATTGGCCTGTCCATTAACATAGCTATGCTCTGTTAGGACTCTGTGTCAGTTTGGGTATCATTTACAGATTGAAATAAAAAGAAACATAAAACCGACCTATGATAGTTCATGATAACATTTTCAGAGAAGAAATACTAACCTTTATGTTCATAAACTGTAAATACATGTGCAGCTCCGCATGGATCTTTCTTTGACCCAACACAGGTGTAATTACAATTGCTAATATCGGTTTCCATTATGTTCCATAAAGAGTTCAAGCAAGCACAACGGTTTCCCTAAAATTATATTTTAAACAAGGTTTCAAATAAAACTGGAAATCAACATCGAGTTTAGAAAATTTGCATTTCTTCTTTCATATTCAACCTATTTATTATGATTTAAAGACATCTTGTGCATTATTACTTACCTTAATAAGGCAACTTATGTTAACTTAGCCCATGCATGCATGGACAAAGGTAACTAATGTTAACTTTGTCCATACTTGCATAGACTAAGTCTGCTTGAATGAATGAATAATTTCAAATGTCTATGTAAAGTTATGTTAGCTCATGCATGCATGAACTAAGTCTGTTATGTAAGTCCATGCAAGCATGGACTAAGTTTACATTAGTTGCCTTCGTCCATGCATGCATGGGATAAGCTTAGTTCCAAAAGTTTTATGTTTACATAGCATGAAAAGGTTTAGTCATTCTATCAAGTGTTAGCAATTTTCTTTCTTAAGGTAAGTTATAATGCACAATATGTCTTTAAATCATAATAGATAGGTCGAATATGAAAAAGTCAACCAAAAAGAAATTAAATATAGTTACATCAAATTAATAAATAATGTAACTAAAATCATGAAATTAAGCAAAATGGAGGTTTTCTTAACTTGATGTTGATTTCCAGTTTTATTTAATACTTTGTTTTTATTGTATTTGTGTATGTTGAAACATACAAGTGTATAAATAATATGTTGGTATTTATATTCATTTTTCGTAAATTTTGAATATTTCTGTATGTTACCTGTATACGTAAGGCGTTTCGAAAAGAAATTAATATTTCTTTAGTCAATACATGCTTATGAATCAGAAATGGGGTCATTTACTTTTAAAAGTAATTAATTACATTCAATTACAAACAAAAATCTTAAATAAAATTACACATTACATTTGGCCTTTTTTACCAAACAAATGTAATAATTACTTTCCAATTACTTGAAAAATGTTATTAATTACTTCAATTACCTTTAAAGGATAATTTAGATAAAATATTGAAGACATGCATTTTTCCTATGATATGTTCATAATTATCATCCATTGCTGTATAGTAATAACAAATAATAACGTCAGCGACTATTTTCAAAGTCAGTCAGTATCAAAAATGAGCAAAACTTACGATACGTTAGGTTAAATGCTCAAAATAATATAAAGCCTTATTCAATACTTTGAAAACATTACATTTTGTTGTTAATACTTATTGAAATGTTATATTTTAATGTATTTCATTGAAAATGATACAAATAGAGAGCCCTTAATTTTACATTGTGAAAAGATTTTATATTTTGATTACAACGTATTATCCTAAAAAAATATTTGATTTATATGAGTAAGAAAGTCTACCCTTTTAAATATACTTTAGTTTTAATCACTATTAATTTATAAAAAAATCATGTACCTGTGGAATATTTGACACCTGTTTAAAATGCAAACATAACTGTTGTAAATGCAGTAATTTTTATAGTTATAATAAAAAACAAATAGCCAGAGGTTATATTTATTGATTATTTTAAATCAATGTCTGACAATATCTTTCTTAATATACATGAAGTTAACAAGCTCATAAAGGTAAAAGACAGTGACTTACTAATGGTTTCTTTTATACACAAATTATAGCATGTTTTTATAATATTTATTTTTCTTTGTATTTTATCATTTTGTAAATTCAAAACAAAATAAAGAATCTCCCATGGTTGTATAATTACGTAGAGACTATAATGTAAAGGCTTTGCTTTGTCAGCTAAAAACATTTATTAAGGTCATGGCTTTTCATTATTTTTTTTAGAACATTCACGATTCAATCTTTATTATCCAAAATTTAAATGTAATTGAGATGTGATTGCAATGTAATTGTCAGTTACACACAATTTTGGTTATGTAATTAATTACTTTCAATTACTTGAAATTGAAAAAATGCTAAATTACTCATTACATTCAATTACGTGAGAAATTGTAATTACTATTACAAATTTAATTACCCATGTTTGTAATTAATGCATCTTTTTTTGCCAAAATTAAAATGCTTGTTCTAGAACACTTATTGACAGAAATAACTTTCCTGTGACACTCAGTCAATAGTTTGTATAATAAGTCAACAAAAATGTTTCAGATACTTCATATATTCTTGCAAAACATAGGAGGAGGAATTTACGTGAGTCTGGGGATCAAAATTGCATAACTATAACCTTATCAAAAAAGCTACCTGGCAAAACACTGTTGAATACAACGTGTAGTAAAATATATTTTCTAAGTCTTGTTTTATATCTAAATATTAATTTCGTCATACATTACCCTTAATGCAAAGAACTCTTTTTTCCAACATTTGCAGGAGCAAGATGATGTTATGTCCAGATCGATCATATAAATAGCAGTTGCGTCCCATGAACCGTTATCATAAAAACAACCTGCATTTTGAAAAAAGATGAATAAAAACGTATTCAAGTATTATATAAGTTTAAGCATCTATATCATCTTTAAATTTACATAACAAAACAGTTTATTAAGAAATGAAATTCTTCATGCACAAAGAAATGTTTACAAATTTCTGTGTACAATATCACTCTTTAAAGAATAAATGAAAGATAAACATTTACTTAAAATGAAAGGCCGGTCTATCAGATATTATTTAATTTTAATTGCAACCAAAAATTTCAACTCTGAATGACTTTTGAAAAGGCGATATCAATTTTTGTTCAGAATAAGGTAATGATACTTTGACCTCATGCAGACACAACCCGAAATCTAAAAATGAATATATGTTTCTACGTTAAAAAATAATTCGATCTTAATTTCTGACATGTTTTTCCGCTACCGTCAAAACAGTCATTGGTTATTTCAAAAAGGCGAATTCCGTTTTCCGTCTAAAAATCATATTTCAAAATAATTTTAGAAGTACTTATTTACAATTTGAAAAGAAATTCGTCGTACAGATATCCGAGGGACGTACTTGTGTATTTCGTCATATTTCAGTGTATTCTATAATATACACATCGAAACATATTTTTATTGATTTTTGTTATTTTACAAAATCAAACAAGATAAAATAACACGAAGACAAAATAGACCATGATTCAAAGTAAGAAACATTCCCAAAAAGAACAAACATTCAAATAAGATTAAAGGTTAAGCAAAGCGAACCAGCTCGAAGGAGACACATTTAGTTCGGTAGGGTTGGCAGTCCTTGTATGACTGGTAAAACTCAACATGTAATTACGCTTGTTGTAATTATGATAATGATGAAGGATATCGAACTAGACACCATACACTAGCGTATAATCTTCAACACATAAACATCGCAAAACGTTTGCACTATTATTTGTCTGTTTGTCTTTGTATTTTTTTTAGCCATGGCGTTGTCAGTTTTTTTTCGATTTATGAGTTTAACTGTCCCTCTGGTATCTTTAACTCCTCTTATGCATTTAGAATTTTTTTTATTTAAAGCCAGATAGTATGCGTAACTTACCTTTATGCGACATCAGTGGCATCTGTAAAAACAAATCATAATCCAAGACATTTGTAACATTTGGTTTGTTACTTTTTATTGATGTGCTCCTTTTACAGACATTGAAATTCATTAGTCCTTTGCTTGTAGCCACAACAGAACCTACGTGTATTCATACAGAAAATTATAAATTATTGAACGTATTATAAGGTGACATGCTAAATACGTAACAGGTAATCGTTTTCTTAGTATAAAGGGCTGAAAATATAGACTGTAATTGAAAATAGAATATGTATTTTCTAAAGACAGATATTTTGACAAACATAAAGTACGTAGATCTCAATAATTGCATGGGTCGTTGAAGTGTCGAGACCATAAGACTTTGCAAAGTAGGCCATCTGTTTTAGCGTCCATATTCAAAATATATTTATCTTATCCCCCACTGGGATTTTAATTAGGTTCTAAAGAAAAGTGTTTAAGCTTTAGTTGATGTGAATTATCCAATCCCGTAGCTGCATTTGAAATTCCGCTTTCAAGTCTATATCATCAAATTAAAAGAAAACTTTACAAAACGTAACGAATTTGGGAAAAATGGCGAGAGGGCAAAACTATCTTGTGTTAAATCAATGAAAATAAAGTCGCAAAGGTTGTCCGGTATATAGTAAATGTAAATTCCTGAACTTCTCCGTCCCAACAGTAAAAATGTTTAGATATCCGTTTTGCTATTGTTTTTTTTACATAGGCATGCATGTCTATTATACATGAAAACACCTGGGACGAATTTCACGGAAAGGGTGACATAGGAATATTTCAACAACGGCGTCAGCATTTGTTTAGTATTCTGCTTAAGCTAGTTTAATAAGCACTACTTGTGATATCGATAGATCAATGATTTTTTGTTCAAAATTGCAATACTATCCAAATATATTAGTTTGACGACTATTTAAAGACCTGCCACCTAGATCATGATTTAGTAACTTTTAAGTTTTCTGTTTAAGTAAGGTTGATTGGTCAATCATTTTTTTAATGTTGCATTACTATCAGTACACATCAGTCTGACGACTATGTTAATGCACTGTGGCCTAGGACATGATCCAGGGATTTTGAATAGATTATATTAGTTATGTCAATGTTAAGTTTTCTGTAGAGTTAGTTTGAAAGGAACTACTTATAGTATAAAGGAATATATTTTTTAAATGTACACGACTGTCTGTACGACTTTGAATAAAAAAATATATTGCTGTTCATCGGATTATCTTTTGTTTAATTTAATGCCAACAGGCGAGACATAACTCGGTGTCAACTGTTTGTTGTAACAATTTGTAGCCATTATACCATACCATGTTTTCACGGGATTGCAATTGTTTTCTGGCGTGTAATGCAATGGACTGTTATCTGTTACGAGTATTAAAAAAATCGTTATGGAAACCAATGCAGGATATAAATTTTATACGCCAGACGGGCTTTTCGTCCGCAAAAATACTCATTAATGACGCTTGAATTTCAAAGTAAAAAAGCAAAAAAAAAGGTACGAATAGCTTTGATGACCCAAATAGATAAAGAGAGATGTGTATGAGTGCCAATAAGACAACTCTTCATCCAAGTAACAATTATATATATAAAAGTAAACCACTATAGGTTAAGGTACGGCCTTCAACACTGAGCCTTGGCTCACTCCTAACAGCAAGCTATAAAGGACCACAAAAATACTAGTGTAAAACCATTTAAACGAGAAAACCAACAACGGTCTAATCTTAATAAAACGAGAAACGAGAAAAATATATGAACTACATAAGCAGACGACAACTACTGTACATCAGATACCGAAAGGTTTTGACAAATACAACTAAGGCAACCTATGCCTAAATTTAAGAGGTCATTCAAACACATTAATGTCTAGCTATTGTACATCTTCCCGTTTTGTTGAAAGTATGTCTAAGTGCTTTAATAAAAGATAAATACCTTCATATACCACAGAAAATAAGAACAACTCCAATAAATGTATGATAAACATCATAATTGCTTACATCCACTTCATTTGAACAGTTGTCACATTGGCAATCACCACGTCTTCTAATGTGTATATCATAATGCAAATCTATTTCTAAACCAATGATTTTCAAAAATTTTATCAGACTGAATTCCCCGACAAGAGTCCTTAGTTCATACTTCATATTAAACAATAACCGGAAAATTTTATAACATTGTTAGCTGTTTTTTTAATCAAACTTCATTTCGTTGAAAAAAAAATATTTCCTCAAAAGTGAAACCTCAGTGCAGTCATATTTGAAAATTGCAAATGGCATCATTTTTTTCAGACAAAAACTGGTGTTGAACTGTTTGGTGTCAAGAATGCTTTTTTGTATGGTCACTTTGGCGTCTCATTGACATATATATGACAACTTTATAATATTGGTAATATGAAAAGCAAAACCAAACGTATTTTCATAATAATATTTAAATTTGAAAGATAAAATTTAAAGATGTTTTCTTGTGGCGTATGTTTTTGTAAAACTGAAGTACAATATATCTTTTTTTACAGAACAGCTCCAACACAACTAAAAAGAGACACTTGTCCCTAAATATGAGAAGAACAAAAATACCGATCAAACTCCAAGGAAAATTTACATCGGATAGTCCCTTATCAAAAGTAATTTAACAGCTCAATTTGTATTATTTGTTAGTAATACAAAATTAAAATTGAAGATGCTTTTTTTCATAGTAAATCATATTTTATTAATAATTTTGACATTTGTTAGTTGAATACATCAAATACCGGTACCTTATCCCGGCTTCTGTAACCATTTGAAGTATTAAATCAATTTGGTTAGGACTTATTAGTTTATTTGAAATACCAGTTTTGCTTATACAGCAGTTCTGTATAAAATACCTCAGAGAGTGAAATAAGAAAGAGTGGAATATTTCTATTAAAGGAGGAATCATGATAATAAAAAATTAATACACATATTTCATTCTAATTAAATCTCATGTAAAAGTATACACATTACAAACAAAACTATGCGATGAATATCACACCAAGAAGGCAACTCTTGTTCAAATTCATGACAGCAAACAGAGTATGATGTCTTTTAATGTTTATATCACTTTTTCATCGAGCATCAATTATCAAGGGATTTACTGGAATGTTTTGGTATGTCATATAAGAAGTCTTCATGAACTGTCGCAGTATCGCATTATGCAACGTTGTTGTGTTTTCCATCTTTCATTGTCACTGAAGGTCGTACTTTAATTTGTATTTTCATATCATTCTTATTAACTTGAGAAGGGCGAGAAAGGGCATCATATGGCAGGGAGTAATTATTATATACTTCTTTCAAATCTATCGTCTCCTTTGTAAGTCCGGCTTTTTTGAAAGGTTTCGAACCGTTGTCATTGACAGCTGGAGTTGATGTTTGTTTATAAACTTGCATTGCGTAGTCATCGTGTACTTCTTTTAAATCACTCCGCATGGAGAAATCAAGTCTTTGGTACTCATTTTCCATATCAACAGGGTCCTGATAATTGCTGACCGAAATATTGCCAGGAAGTTGCTTTTGTTGAAGAATAAATGGTACTGTGTTTGTTCTGTTACAAGACCTATCGTTGCTGCTGAACATCTGCATTGTTTGTTCTCCTTCAAGAGACGCATGAATATCATTGCTAGCAGAATTACGTGAGTGATATATAATTCGTTTCCTGAAAGAAAACAAATTCTTAAAACCGTTTTTCTCTGTCATATTCTAATATTGATACAACAAAACTCTAATTGTATGAAATAGTGATTACATATTTATTATTTGGTCTTAGCTTGTAGGTTAACTTCATTACCTGATCGAATATGACAAATATAAAAATATGGATAATTTTTTAGAAAATATGTATAGTGTCTACATGCATGCAACCCAAAACATGTTAAATCCCGCTGCATATTTTGTCTGTCCCATTCAGGAACCCCTAGTATTTGTTAGTATTGTGTGATCTTTTATAAATTTTGGTCCCTGCGTATGTAAATTAAATGACGACAATTTTGGCTGAAATAGTATATACAATTGGCCAATCGAAGCCCGCCTCCAGGTTCGTAATTTTCTCGGTGCATATATTGAAGACCCATTGGTGGCCTATATAAGGATAAGATCTCCTCATCTATAACGGTTGTCGGTTTGGGTAATACGCAGCCAATCTCAATAGGACATTAAATCCGGATCCCAGTAAGGGTGGCATTGTTCTCTGTACGATATAGAACCCTCTAATCAACATTCTGATGGGGACCTAAATCGCTTTCATCAAGATACATTTTCTCTTTTCTTTCGGGCATATCAATAAATAATCAATCAATCAATAAAAAGCATTCTTTACCATTGACATGTGCTTATACGATACAAAATTTCACAATTGTCGAATACATAAAAACGATGCGAAAGTACCTTTTTCTTTCATAGAGAAACAGAATCACTATCGCTATACCAACAGTTATCAAGGTGCCAACAACGGTTATAACTGAAAAATAAATGTTCTTCGAATAAAACTAATAAACAATTATATATGCATTTACATTGTATTTATGACAAAAGGTTGCATTTAAGTGCGTATGTTTCTTTGATACTATATCCGAATAATGGTATATGGTATAGCGGTATACTACTGTTGCCTTTGTTTTTTGTATTTGTATATGAATTCCTTGTACCGAGTCTTGGAAACTTTTATAATTTTGACACAGTAATTATTGAGGTTTATTGTTTGATTTCTGAAAAGATTAATTTGAAGCCATTTAGACCAGTAAGTTTTCTTTGTCTTTTTTCAGTTTGGTTTTACAATGGCAGTTCCAGATTGTTTTTAATATATGAGTTTGAATATCTCTTTGATATCTTTCTCTTGTATTTCCGAACCTTTACTAGTTGTAACGGTATTGGATAGTTAAATGCCTTTTACAACTACGTTTCGGTCTTAATAATGGCAACTATTATGATTTAATGGCCGTTATGGATTTGACCAGATTCTTTTGATTAATTAGGTCTTTCCACTTTTCCGTGGAAAGACCTATTGGATTTCTTCTGATTATTTTTTTTTTTCTTCCGCCTAATTTCTTTCCTTCGCTGTTTTTTTGTTTCGCAAGATGTCGCTTAGATTTTTGGAATATGATATCGAACAGTTTATACGCTTTTGAAACCAACTCTGCTTAACCGAATACTTTCCCAAATAAGAGTTATCTCCCCAAACACTGTTTTCCTTGTTATCTCTAAGGCTTCGCAACCGTATAAGAAACCGACAAATTTATTTTTCCAAATTGCTCGTTATATCCTCAGGATGTTCTGTTTTATTTTGACCGAAGCCGTATATAGATTCCATATGAGAGTTATCCCCCCTTTTATGTTTGATATAAGAATATGCATTTCTAACTGGTAAACCATAAGTGATAGAGACCTAGGGTCTTTTGATTTGAGATCCTTGGTCCAAAAAAATGAAAATAAGGTCAAGGTCAAAGGTCAAGGTCATATTATAAATTTTGATTTTGGCTTATTTTCACTTATTTTCAAAAGCCGTATTACTTATCGACAAATTATTTTTACTAAATTGTTAGTTGCGACATGTCGTAACTTATAAATTTTGGTTGAAAGGGTGCGTAGACAATAAATGGGAGTTTTCGCCCCTCTTATGTTTAGAATTATGCGTAAAGTGATATTACTCATGAACCATACATATTAAGGAACTAGTATCTTTAGATTGAGATCCTTAGTCTATGACCTTGAAATTGAGGTCAAGTTCATAGGTTAATTGGACGTTCTAGATTTTGACCTTTGCTCCAAATTCATATTTAGACATCATAAAGTCATAGGAACTGACATATCAACTGAATTTTTAATATTTTCACATCAAAATATGTTGTAAGTGGTGGAAAGACCATCAATGGTTCTCTGAACAATTGGTTTTTAATTACATTTGCTTTGCAAATGAATGTTTTTTCATCGGATAATTTAACTGTTTTCATATTCATTATATCCTATGACAAATTGGATTTTTAACTTGTGTATCGTTACATTTGTTGACTTTTATATATACATATCAAATACAATTTACCTATCTGGTACACACAATTTAGACTGAAATAGATGACGGGAAACAGTTTCAGTTTGGTTTACCCGTTCGTTACATGCAAAATTAGATTTGTATTTGAGGAAAAGTCATGATAGAGAAAAGAAAAAATACGCCGATAGTGACAACAAAAAGATTAATTTTCTTCTATGCCAATGTTTTGTTCCTTTAACAACTTTGAATAAACCTATTGTAAGAGTTGTGTGAAATCATGAAACCATAGGTGGCATTTAAGTTAATAAACTGGTGCAAGTAACATCATACCTGATATTGTTGTGATCTTGACAGACTTTGTTCTAGATGATGTTGTGGTAGTAAAAGCCTCTGAGATTACTGACATTTTATTAGAAGACGGACTTGTTTTCACATGATTGATATCTGTGGGTTTTGTCCTCTGTTCTACAAACGATAATTGTAAAATTAATGTTTCTGTGTTATATGTACCAAAATACATACAAAACAAATAAATTCTGAATTTCTTAAACAATGTGTTTTATATAGATACAAAGTGCTAGTTGGGGACTTACTAGAAATTATTTCAAAGTATAAATTTTATTCATAAGAGGTAATCCAACAAGTAGAAATTTTAACTAAAGGCTTGTCGATCAACTCTACACAGCTGATTTATGTTTCCAATACGCAAAAAAAAGGCTATTCCTTTTATATAGTATACGTAAAACTCAAAAATTCATTACCCAAATTGTTTAGTTGTATGACAGGCATGTTAAGTTTGTAAATTGTTAACACGATTTTACATCTTAAAGATGCTTTCACTCAACAGAGCTTCAGAATGTT
The DNA here is from genome assembly GCA_019925275.1 of Mytilus edulis. Lineage (NCBI taxonomy): Eukaryota > Metazoa > Mollusca > Bivalvia > Mytilida > Mytilidae > Mytilus > Mytilus edulis. The sequence goes on from CM034356.1 coordinate 61,160,358, forward strand.
CTACCACAAATCATGTAACCTGACCAGAAATTATTTACCCTGTAGACAAAATTCAATAATATAGAATTAGTTTAGTCAGTACGCCAGATGTGCTTTTCGTCACTATAAGATTTTATATCCATTCACATCCTCTAGAATAAGATTCTATTAAAAATTGTGATTACTACAAGGATTTATATTGTTAGCGAGTTTTACAAAAATGCATACACTTTCTATGTATGTGCGTGTTTGATTTTGTTTCACTTCAGTGTTTCTTTTGTTTCTTTGTTATTCTTATAGTTGATGCGTCTATCTCAGTTGTCGTTTTAAGCCAAATCTGTTTTCTATCACTCTATTTATGACTTTTGAAAAGCGGTATACTACTGTTGCCTTTATTTAAACACTTTTTGTTAAAAATATCATAATTACATAGAAATAAGATGATGTACTACAGTATATGATCAGTTATTGTTACTTTACAATGTCCCTAAACCCTTTTAAATAGCAAGGATCGGCATTGTGGAGTAGAACTAGGTGAGTTGAGTTTTGTTGATTCATGTAAATGTAAAATACAATTAAACTGACAAAGGGATAAATTATAAAATTAAATGCATCTGTACTATTTTTATCAAAATATATGCAAAACAAATAAATTTTAAATTTCTCTAAAAATGTGTTTTATAGAGATACTTAGTATTAGTTTTGGAATGTTGAGCCATTGTTTCAAAGTGGAAATTGTATTTTTAAAAGGTCATATAACAAGAAGGAACCGAATTAAAGGCATATCGATCAACTATTTACAACTGTTTTGTGTATCCAGTAGGGAAAAAAGGCTTATCCTTCTGTATGGTATACGCTAAACTCAAAAGTTTATTAAACTAATTATTTTGTTGTATGACAGTCATGTTAAGTTTGTACAACTTTAGCTTCACGTTACATCTTTAAGTTGCTTTCACTTGACAGGGTATTAGAATGTCATACGACAGAGCACATAACCTGTTAAGAAAATTAGTCTAGTCAGTACGCATGATGTGCGTGTAGTATCCTTAAGTTTTTTTTTACAGAAATTCGCAAAGCACATTGAACCCATTTATTAATAAAGTGCTGATTTCATTTACTAACACTTAATCAATACTCCTGCTTGTGTCCCTAAAGGTACATAAATTCAATAGTCAGTATTTCAGTACTTTTCATCAATTCTCCGTTGTTAAAATAAGACTCAGAATGAGGTTGCAGCTCCCTTATGCTGTTGTGAGGTCCCTTTTTTTTTTTTTTTTTAATATTGTGTTTAGTCTTATACATATTTGTCTCTTAAATGTTTTGGTTTGAGCTTTCCGGACAAAGCTTAATCCAGACGCGTAATTGATAAAGTACGACTTTCATTTTCTTGTTTAAAATGGTCTACTTCGTACTTTATTTGAAGTTTTAATATTTTTTTGATTCAAGCATCACTAATGAGTCTTTTGATGACGAAACGTGCGCCTGACGTTTTTACAAAATTTTAATCATGGTATCTATTGTTCTCCAAATTCTACTCTGCATCATACCTGAAACGCTAGTTGTCGTTCCGAAATAGGCTTGCCTTGTTCCCGTTGATTCTGTGGTAGATATTTCCGATATAACCGTCTTTTTCAGTGGAGTGGTGGACAAACTGGTTTCCTTATTGATGTCTTTTGTTCCCGTTGTGAGTTCTATGAAGTTTGAAGTATTTAATTAACTTGTATGAAGTACCAATTTCTACATACTAATAATACATGATTTTCCAAGTGTTTGATATGTACATTTTCATATATACAATTCAATTATTATATCCGAAAGTAGGTTTTCATGCAGTTAAACCCCACCATACTCCGTGCCGTTTATATTGCAATAGTTAAAAAAAGGAGGGGTTTCATTCCCGGACCCCTCGCTGAATCGTTACTGATACATGAGTACAGTGGTCAGTGTTCGGTACTTTTCATCCATTTTCAGTTGAAAAAATACACTAATGAGGCTCCAAATCCCGAAGGCTGTTTTAAGGTTCCTTTTTTTTTTCTTGTGTTTAGGTCTAATAATTTTTTGTCTTTCACATGTGTTGCTTTGAGATTTCCGGATAAAGGAAAACCCGGAAACGAAATTGATGATTAATTTCTTGTTCATATTGTTCTACATTGTATTATTGTTCCCTGTATTATACTGTGCATCATATCTGTAACGTATGCTGCGGTAGATATTTCCGACAAAGCATCGTTTTTTAGTCGAGAGGTTGGCAAACTTGTGTCCATATTGATTTGTGAGTTCTATGAAGTTTACATTTGTTTGTGAGTTCTATGAAGTTTACATTTTTTTTAAAACTTATTACACTAATGTCTACATAAATATATTATACATTTACATATATACAATTAGATTAATACATAATAAATAATGTTCTGATGCAGTTTAACCACAGCATACGTTGTGCCTTTTATATTGTTCTAGTTAACCATACTCTTCTTCTGGTGTAGTAGTAAATTAATCTTTAAGATTTAATTTTATTGAAAATAGTGTTCACTTCAAGACTTAATATTTTTGATGTTTTTTTTACTACAAACACTTTTCTTTGTAGATAGAACAATTCTAGTATAATCTTATCTATTGTAATTAAGTAAAAATATCGTTCTTTTGTTTGGTCATATTATGCTTAGTACTTCACATATGTAACCTCAACTCCCACTTTCTGAAAAATTATGGTAAATAACCTAAATTAAATCTTTACTGTTCCTAACCCGGGATTAAGCGAGTGGTGCTATGTGTGTGGATTTTTGCATGTATGTACGAGTTTTATGAGACGATATTTTATTTTAATAACTACTAATAAAACACTTGTAGTACAATTTATGAGTCTTTTTCAATGTCACTGTGATTGATTTATGATAAGATGATTAAATATGCAAATTGTTCATTTTATGATAAAATTACATAAAACTTAAAATATATATAGTGTTCTTTTTAAACAATATTCATTTCAGATTTTTATTATTTGCTCCAAGTATATATGCTTTTAAATGCATAAACATATTTTAACGTTTTTGTGATAATTGTTTCGGTAAAACTATACTTATATTTCTCTGACAATAAAATTATGTAATTATCTAAATGCAGCATGGAAAATGAGATATGTACAAGAAAAATAAATGATATATGTAGAAAATAACTTATCTAAGCATGTAAGCAAAGAAAGGGACGAAAGATACCAGAGGGACAGTCAAAATAATAAATCGAAAATAAACTGACAACGCCATGGCTAAAAAGGAAAAGGACAAACAGACAAACAAAAGTAAACATGACACAACATAGAAAACTAAAGAATAAACAACACGAAACCCACCAAAACTAGGGGTGATCTCAGGTGCTGCGGAAGAGTAAGCAGATCCTGCTCCACATGTGGCACCCGTCGTGTTGCTTACGTGATAATTAATTGACAAACTAGAAGAATCATACAGTAGGTTTTTACTTCTTGTAACTAGTTGGGATCAATCAGACAAAGAATATTTAGTATCTGTCATAATTTAAGTAAATGTAAAAAAAACGGCATTAAATATGTTTTTATTGCAATAACGTTCAAAAGATTTCAACCAAAGTTTGGGACGCCCGATGTAAAAACAGAGAGATTTTGGGTGTTTTAGACACGCACTCTAGAATCTGGTAGACGGAATAAGAGAGATGAAGAACAGTTTGATCAAAAACCAAACGCATAATTCATGAACTGCATACTTGTTAACTTACACAATTATTTGTTTTTATTTGATACTCGCAATATACAATAAGCTGCAAAGAATATTAAAAGGACAGGATTTTTATATTGATGTCTGCACGCAACCGATGGGTCTAGTTTGTTTATCGAAATTGTTGTGTAAATATATAAAAACAAAACAATTATTTTTATGACACTCATTAGCGTCTTAAAAGAGGCGAATGTTACAAGAAGAACATTCATACCTATAAGTCGAAAATAAACTGACAACGCCATGGCCCGAAAACACCGAGACAAACTGACAAAAAGGTACGCAAAACACAACATAAAAAACTAAAGACAGACCAACACGAACCCCACCAAAAATAAGGGTGATAACAGGTGCTCTGGAAGAGTTGAAAAATCCTGCTGCTTATGTGCCATCCGTCAAGCTACTTGCTAAGGCATCTGATTGAAAACTGTCATACATATGTCATATTTCTTCAGTATTCATATCTGATTAACATTTTTCTTAGAATGCATATAAATAGTTTTGAAGGTGCTCTGAATCCATATTTTGATTGGTGAAACAAGTGTTGATAAATTGGAAGGAGCTGTTGGTAAGCATTTGTACAGGCAAATCAATATAACCTTGTTTGTCATTGCATTTATATAATTTCGGTATAGTAAAATTAACGGTACCAATTTTCTTGCACCAGATGCGCATTTCGACAATACATGTCTCTTCAGTGATGCTCGTGGCCAAAATATTTGAAATTCAAAGCTTATATAAAAGACGAAGAGCTACAATCCAAAAGGTCCACAAAGTATAGCTAAATCCGTGAAAGGAATTAGAGCTTTGCATGAGGGAGATACATTCCTTAATTTATAATAACTTCTATCATTTTGTAACAGCAAATTTTAATAACACAATATAATGTAGGATGATTATATATAAACACATATCAAGCTCTTATTTAACATGTTTGATATTAATTCATAGTCATACAAAAATTAACATATGATATCGTTATGATATTAACCTAAATAGAGAGAAGATTACCTCTATACTCATAAACAGTATAAAACGATTTGCCACCACACATATGTTTCATGGAACCTGGACAAAAGATACTGCAATTTTGAATCTGTGTTTCAAACAAACCCAGTAACGTGTTTAAGCAAAAACACCAATCTCCCTAAAATAGTTTATTTTATATGTGTATGTTAATACCTGCTTGTGTATAAGCAACATGTTTAAAAAAAACTTATGTGAATAAGTAAATAATTTTGATATAAAACGTTCAAATCCCACTATTCAATATATCTGTTCTCTTTGTCATATCTTTGTCAGAAACAAAAAATGTAAAGTCGACATACAATATTCCAAACTTGTTATAATACTATTAATTGGTTATCAAAGATACCAGGATAATAATTTAATACGCCAAACGCGCGTTTCGTCTTCATAGAACTCATCAGTGACGCTCATATCAAAATATTTATAGCAAGTATATAGTTGAACAGCAATGAGAACCCAATATTAAGTTGTATTTTGGAAATGTTATTAATTCTACAATAGTGGAAAAATTGCGTCAGAGCATGGTGAAGTGACATATTAAAAACAGGAATGAAATAATCAAGGTATAATGGTCAGCAAATTGGTAAAAAACACGTGCCTAGGTTTCAGTATGTGATATCGCACAACTGGTTGAATTCTTTGTAATGTTTAGAATGTATGCATTTACATAAGAACTTGAGATAATTATTTAGAAACAATAAATGGCTTATGTTTTTTTATTATTATGAATACCATACATTACCCTTAATGCAAAACAACAGTTGTTCCGGCATTTTCTAGAACAGGATGTTGTTGTGTCCACATCAATCGTGATAAAGGCAGAATAGTCCAATTCACCAGTATCATAAAAGCAACCTGCGTTATAAAATGAAGATATATGAACAATAATGGACATATATTACAAGTTAGAAACATCTATGTTGTCTTGAAATATATATTCCAAATATTTTTTTTAACATTTAAATAACTCTCATAGAACTGTTTAAAAAAATCTTTGTGTAAAATCACACCATTAATCATGAATAGCCAAATATACGTACAATGTGATAGAACATCTCTTTGATATTTAATAAATTTAGATTGCCTCTAGAGTTTCTGATTTCTGAATATAAAATATATGCTGGGTCAAAATGAGGTGTATATGTTTTGCATTAAGGGGGGAAATAACTCCGAAAACTTATGAAAAAATGTTTTCTATGTAAACGTGATTTATTTTATTGTAACCGATGCAATGGACGACTTTTTTTGTATGGTATAGATCATTAAATGCAAATTCGGCCATACATTGATTTCGTTGTTATTGTTTAGGTTATAAAACCATTCCTCTGTTTCGGTTCTTGTACATCATTGGCTTTTAATTATTTGATGATGAGCGTTCCTGATGTAGTGTGTATCCGGAAAATCGCTTTTGGCGAGTAAAATGGATAAAGTTGTGTTTTCATTTTGTTTTTTTTTACAAAGAAGGTAGAAGTCAGTAACATCTTTGAATATTTAAAGTCGAATTTAGGCCACACCAATTTAATTCCTTATTTGACGGACCCGCCCGCACCTATTTTATTCAAAAAAGATTTTTGTATTTTTTTTATATTCCCGCTATCTGCATCCAGAAATGTTATCATGTCCATTTCCCGCACCGTTTTTTTTTATTAATACTATAAAAAGATATCCCAAGTGGAAGTGCTCCGAAATAAATATATTACAGCGGAAATATCTGTACAGAACAAAACATTGGTTTCTTTCCCCTTACTTATTTTCACTATAAAAAATGTTCGTTGTTAGAATCAAGGATGTGTATAGTAAGAAGGTTCTTGCTATACAAATCATTGTTAGAATAAAGTACAAAGAACTTCTGAAAGATTTGCCTTCAACTGCAATTTATTGTATGCTAGATAAACAAAAACTATCCATATCCATTTATACAAGATACTTATATAGTTCTTTGGGAAAATATGAGCCCTTTTGTTCTAAAAAACAAAAAAATGTATCTTATAACTTATATTGACCCCTTAAAAAAGGGATATTTACATTAAGGGGTTGTTCCCAACATGATTATGACTTTGGTGGATAATTGTTTCGTTGCCAGTCACACATACATAGACCAAATTAATTATTCAATTATTTCTTAGTGAACAGGGAAAAATACTTCATAAATTAAAGAAATGTTAAAGTACAAGGGATAAATTAAGTTTTAATATTGTCAAAACCTACTATTTTATAGTTACAAAAAAAAATAAATCGCTAGAATTTGCTTTTCAAGCTTCACCTAAAAAAATTGCAAATAAAATATGTTTTTATTCAAATTTTCAAATCGCTCGATCGCCCCAATTTTTCGAGTCCAAAAAATCCGTAAAACAAGAAATTAAATGTGACCTCAAAGAGATTATTCAATTTAAGTGGTACAAGCAATGAAATGTGCCGTACATTTTTCTGATGAAAGTCACTATCAAAGATGGACGTGTTGTGTTTGTCGTATATTTTATTGTATTCTATACACTTGAGATCTTTTTATTGATTGTGTTTCTACAACAAAAGAGATACTACACCAAGAAGACTACACAGACCAATATTCAAAGAAAGAAAAATTGATTAAAAGAACAAAACATGATGATCAATTAAAATAATGTACACACTACATTAACAGAAAATTAATGACCGAGCAATGAGAACCGTTGCTAGTAGTTATCAAAGGTATCAAGATTATAATTTAGAAAGTCAGACACGCGTTTCGTCTACATAAGACTTATCAGTGACGCTCATATCAAAATATTTATAAAGCCAAACAAATAGAAAGTTAAAGAGCATTGAGGATCCCAAATTCCAAAAAGTGCCAAATACGGCTAAGGTTACATATGCCTGGGATAAGAGCATCCTTAGTTTTTCGAAACACCGAGGTGTTGACTACTGGGCTGGTAATACCCTCGGGGACGAAACGTCAACCAGCAGTGGCATCGACCCAGTAGTGTAAATAGTTATCAGAGTTACCAGGATTATAATTACGCGCATTTCGTCTACGTAAAACTCACCAGTGACGCTCATATCAAAATATTAATAAAGCCAAACAAATAGAGAGTTGAAGAGCAATGAGGATAAACCGAAAATCGGAAGTATTCACATGTTGTTAGACAGTGTCAGATATTTTATAAGTGACACCCAACGTGTAACATTTGCTAAAATATTAGTATTGATGCATCATATCTGATGATACCATTATACAATAACTAATAAGCAAATATCATTAACCCTTATAAATCACAAAAAAACATAAATAGTAAAATTCTTTTAAGTCTGAATTTTGCATGATTTAAAGTATATTATGAAATGAAAAGATCGTTTTATGACTTTGTTTTCCAGACAAAGGTTCATCAATTGATTGGCGGTTTCGTAACTTCCCTTTTCGAATATTTCATGCAAGATATATTTGCAATAAATCAGATCGGCAGATTGGGCAAAATCTTTCGACCGAAGGAATAAAATGAGCGCCAACTATGTAACAACCGTAATATGAGTGTTTCTTTTTTGAGAGCAATAAATAAGCAAAGATTCCCCAAAAACAGAATTTAATTGTTTGTACTGCTGTGTATTTGTTGCTTTCTACATTGACTATGGAGTTAAAGTATGACGAACACTTTCTCTTAACTAGTTCATATTTCTAGTAAGAGGCCAACTGAAGCCTGCTTCCGGGTGCGGAACTTTGATAAAGTTAAATGATAAGAATAAGACACTTAAAATAAAACAAAGTTGACGAAACTCTTTTAAAAAGACAAGCGTGAAGTTGTTTTGCGACAAAATGAACAATTCGACCAGTTGCAGTCGTTGAGTGGTTCTTTCTATGATAAAGTGATGATAACTACACTATCTTTCAAACCCTGGAAAAAAGGACGGGATATGAACATCGACAAAAGGAACAAATCGGTAGTCATTTGTGCCACATATATTCAATTTAAGCCGAATAAGGATGAAAGTAAACTTAAAAGGACGAAAAATAACTTAATCTTAAGTAACTATGATAAAAATAGAAGATGTGGCCAATAAGACAATTTTCAAATAGAGACCAAATGACATAGAATATGACAACTATAGATCACTGCAAGGCCTCCAACAATGAACAGAGCACGTGTTTTACAGTCCGCTGTAAAAGACTCTGGCAAATGTAAATTAATTCTAGTTTGATTTATGAACAAACAAGAGGCTGTCACAACGACAGCAAACCGGATTTATTAATATTTATTTGTGTCCTGGCAATATCACAAGAACCATTACTGATGAATGGTGAAAGTGAAAATCGTCAATATCAAATTTGGCCTCCATTTTGTCATCAGTATCAACATATTAAAATTTGAAATCTTAGATTGAATGGTTCATGAGTAAATGCAACAACGTGAATGGAAACACCATTTTACAATCTTTCAAGAACCATAACGCCTGAACGGTAAAAGTCAAAATCGTCATTATTGAACTTGACCTCTATTTTGTCATCAGTAACAACATATAAAAATTTCAAAAGCTTTGGTTGAATGGTTCATGATAAAATGCACGGACACGACTGGAAACACCATTTTTCAATCTTTCAAGAACCATAACTCCTGAACGGTAAAGGTCAAAATCGTCATTATTGAACTTGACTTCTATTTTGTCATCAGTTACAACATATTAAAATTTGGGAAGCTTTGGTAGAACAGTTCATGCATAAATGCACGGACACAACTGGAAACTCCATTTTTCAATCTTTCAAAAACCAAAACTCCTGAACGGTAAAAGTCAAAATCGTCATTATTTAACTTGACCTCCATTTTGTCATCAGTAACAACATATTAAAATTTGGGAAGCTTTGGTAGAACAGTTCATGCGTAAATGCACGGACACGACTGAAAACTCCATTTTTCAATCTTTCAAGAACCATAACTCCTGAACGGTAAAAGTCAAAATCGCCATTATTGAACTTGACCTTCATTTAGTTGTCAGTAACAACATATTAAAATTTTAAAAGCTTTGGCCGAACGGTTCATGAGTTAATGCACGGACAACATTTGATTGCCGCCCGCCCGACCGCCCGACCGCCCGACTGCCCGACTGCCCGACTGCCCGACCGCCCGGCCGCCCGGCCGCCCGCCGAGCATCCCCAAATCAATAACCGACATTTTTGTCACAAAAATCCGGTTAAAAATTAACGAAAACAAATGAGATAAACAACAGCAAACGATAACCACTGAATTACAGGCTCCTGACTAGGAACAGAAACATACAGAATTGAACGGCGTATAAAAAGTAAAATCACAAAAAGTACACATGGCGAAATCAAATGACAAAACACGTCAAACGTATGGACAACAACTGTTATATTCCTGACTTGGTACAGGCATTAATTGTTTACTGGCGCTTAACCACATCCCTTACCTTAGACAATGATGTCACAGTCAATATAAACAAACTATAAAATCAGTTGAAAATGGTTTAACTCAACAGATGGTTACAAAGTAAAAGAATATTCATCAATAAAAAAACAAAGCAGACTAGAAAGGGTAGGTTATAAATACCACAACAACACAAAACCAGATATGACTGTTATTGATAGGTAGTTTAAAGCCAATAACAACTGATAAAAACATCATGTATCCAAGACTAAAATATCAATCGGTACACATCCAACATCCCATAGATTTAGTGTAAAGACGTCATTAGCAGTAAGAAAATATTACTACCTTCCACTTAAACAAGAAAATCGTGATAGGAAAGTAATGAGTTATACTCACCAAAATGGCTGCGAAATCGCAGTATAATTTGGAAAGTATTGAAAAAAAGCTTTTTCAAACTACGCGGACAGTACGTCGACTGAGCATGCCCGAAAGCGTAATGACAGTAAGTCACGAATAGATAAAGGACTCCGAATTGTGATATATTCACAAAATTCTGCACTTTTCGTGGAAAAAGAGTGTTTCAAACACAAATTTAGGAAGTACAAATCACTAAATTTATGCGTCAAATCACAAATATTTCCGACTTTATATGGTTTCGATGGCGTTGTGGATCAATGAAAACAGTCTCTGCCCTTAGTTATATAAATATCATTTATATTTCAACATTGAAATGAAAAGTTTACAATTGAGAAAAAGAATTATTTTTTTTATAGGTTCAGTTCTGAACCATAACCATAAGTCAAAATCTTTTTATATAAGTGAATTAATGAAGGAAATATAATGAAATTTGATATTTTCATTATTTCAAGTTAATGAGGATATATCAACATTAACGTTTACATATTCGGCAGTTATCTATATTTTGGAACATGAAATAAGATAAATATTCTATATTTCTTTTATAGTTCTTCATAAGTTACTGTTTGTACATGTACTTCAAAAGCCACTGTTTGTATATCATTGGAATAAAAGACCCTGAAAGTGGGAATATTAGAATATTTATTACGTTCATTATACATGTGGAGCCTGATCTTCTCTATCCTCTGAATCAACTGAGATTACCCCAAGATTTTCTTGGGTTCATGTTGCTTATTGTTTAGTTTTTTAGTAATGTTATGTGTTGTGTCTTGTTGTTTGGTCTGTTTGCCTTTTTCTTTTCCAGCCATGACGTCGTTAGTTGTTTGTCGATCTACAAGTTTGAGTGTCCTTTTGGTAATTTTGTCCCTGTTTGACAAAATATATAAAATCTTTTCAAAATGTCCAAACAACGAAATGTTTAAATCAGGCTGTTTTTATACAAACTTTGATTGGATTCGTTTTTAAAAATGTATCTGTTTATCTTTTCCAATTGTTCTTCTTTTATAAGCAAAATGGTTCTTTTTTTAGCATACGGGATACCTCGGTAATTATAAACCGCAGAGAAGTGAAGAGACGGATGGTATTTCAGGTACAATTTAATTAGCGAGAGAAAAAGTGTTTCAGCTCAAAGATCAGGACTCCAGATTTCTCTCTTTTCTTTTTTACAGAAATGCACATATCGGATGTTTAGTTTTATGATATATTTTGCGGATAACAAGAATTCAGAAAAAAATATTGAACGATAAACATGTTTGAAAACTTGATAACGGGTGTTATTTCATTTATTTGTGGCAGATTTATGATTAATCTATTGAAAATGAAGAAACTATAAAACAATATCATAAGTGTCCTGCTTTTTCAATTTTGAAATTTCTCCCACCTTAGTAGCAATATACAAAAGTAATTTACAAAAGGGATACATATTGTCCGACTCATTCGGTATTCAAGAACGTACAACTGCTACTCAGACTTTACAAAACGTCACCAATGTCTGAGCAGAAAGTTATTAAACCACAGGTATGTCAAAGATCGTCTCGTCCTTTTCTAAAGTTCATCGGAATATACCACGACTTATTGATAACTATTCCGTATCAACTTCACAAATAATACATGATGGTCTTGAAGTAAAGACTTTAGGTTCTTAGTTGTTTATCATTAAAATTAAGCGTTATATATTCTTTTATTTGTCTTTGTAAATAATTACTATAACTGTTTGACCTGTTTTTGATAGTATCCATTTGACGTGGCTCGGTACTAGTACATCCCGTCATTATGTATGAGCTATGGTAAATGTTTGTTAGCTGGTCTTTCGTTTTTGCTACTGTGCTTTGTCGATATGCCTTTTTATCTTTGTTGACATATTTGCTTATTCATATAGTGACCTAGATTATAAACTTCCATTTTTGACATTTTTTCCTATGATAAAATTGAGAAAGGAAATGGGGAACGTGTCATAGCGATAACAATACGCCCATAGAGCAGACAACATCCGAAGGCCACCAATGGGTCTTCAATGTAGCGAGAAAACTCCCGCACCGGAGGCACCCTTCAGCTGGCCCCTTAAAAATATGTATACTAGTTCAGTGATAATGGACGTCATATGTGTGCTTGTTTTGTTAAAAAAAAAGTTGTCTATATATAATGGAAATTTTGCGACTGTCATACAAATGAGAGGTTTACCTATAGATAAAAATATATTTAATTCACATTTTTTTACATAAGAAAATGCCTGTACCAATACAGGCAAAAGTAGTATACCTGCGTACAAGAGTCATAAATCGAGTATGGAAAACAAATCCGGGTTAAACGCCAAGGAAAACACGTCATCTATAAGAACAAAAGAACATCATGAACACGGAAGTGCAAACATAAACAAATTCCATCATACATAGAAACGAACTATTTGATAACAGCTATCATATTCCTGACTTGGTAGAGGTAACTTTAAGAAAAAAGTCGTGGGTTGAACCTGGTTTAATGGCTAGCTAAACCTCCCGTTAATATGACAATGTTACAAAATATTGCAAAAATGACAACGCAATGTGACAAAAATACGACACAAACATACGCAAAAATGCTCAACATAGGGAAACGCACAATATATTATATAATAGTCGACACAACCTGCAAACAGAAGAACAACAACGAACATTGGCCATCAACTACAAAAACACCAAAGGCTTCACAAATAGTGAATATGATTGTTATCTATTCGTTTGATGTGTTTGAGCTATTGATTTTTGCCATTCACTAAGGGACTTGGCGTTTGGAATTGTCCTCGGGGTTCATTATTTTTGTTAATATTCTTTTGATTCGCTTTTATTAATTAGGTAAGCTAGCATGAAAAATCGAGAAATCCCTAACAGCAAAGTAACATGAAAACTTGTATAGTAATAAAAGCAAACGGACCTCAGAAAAATAAACATGTTTATTTAAATAAACTCATCATAGATACCAGGATTAAATAGTTAACTTAACCCGAATGAGTTGATATCTTATTTTCTCACAATTTCTGTGACATGCGATACAAAAAGACAGTAAAGAATCCCTAACTTGTCAGCTAAATGATATTTTCGGTGACGTGCTAGCTTTTTAATAAGCGTTTTTAAATAATTTCAAACTGTCCCCTTTGGTGTGATCTACCATTCTTTCATCAAAATTCCTATCTTTATTTATTTCAATTTCCCAAATTCTGCATATCTTTCACATTTGACTATGCATATTAAAAGTAGTATTATACTATTTATGCGTAGCTTACCTGTATGCATCATCAATGGTGTCTGTAAAAACAAACCATCATACAAAGTATTTCCTACGTTTTGATCTCTGGTATTGGTGGCCACAATAGTACCTACACATGTTTGTACAGAAAACAAAAAATAATTCTAAGTAATATAAGTTGAAATACATGATTAATAGTTATGTTCTCTGTTTGGAGGGCTGAACATCTATCTTTTAATTGCAGGAAGTGAGATTGTTTTTAAAAGGTAGAAGATGTGACCATTTTATAGCATACCATATCACTTTTTTAATCTTTTGGAAAATGTTGTTTGTGCTGTATTCATACCCTTCTACAACGAAATTTGTTTTACATGCAAACGTTTAAAAATTGCGGTTTTTTGCCAACGCAATTAAAGGTTTGAACGTAGTTTTCAATTTAGAAATCTTTCTTGCCGAGATTCGTACTCATGCTACTGAGATACTGGGGCACCTAATCGGTTTGTACAATGACCGGCGAACTAGAGCACTCGACCTCCATATGTGTCACCCATGACCGCTACGGTTAGTAAACTATCAATTGAAAGTAAATAGTGAACAATTGTTGGTTCTGGTATATATTTGCGAGTCCTTATTGAATGAAAAGGGGACACATTAAACATTTTGGAGCGGAAAAAAAAGATGGGCAAGAAAACTTGTCTCGTCTTTAAGTACCTTCGGTATATCAATGAACCTGAATTTACAATGAGTGTCCGAAAAATAATAATATTGTCATCCATCTAAATATCCTGTCCATATCGTATAAAAGGAAGGAACGTCCGTTTGGATATTCTGGATTCAAAGATAGATACCTTTGTCTAATATATAGGAATGGAAACGTTAAATCAAATGCCTCTTTTAGACAATATCGTCGCACTCAGAACGTTAAAGGTCTTATTTTACAGACATTTATGTATAATTGATATCTTTTCTGATGCTGGGTATTTAGCACGCATCAATAGATCAACCAATGAAAATTATACTGGCTCTTTTTTTCAAAGTGCTGAGATCACCTCGCTCTACCAACGAACTTGAGCACAACAGGATGAAAACATATGTTGCATCGTACTTTATATTATATAAATATTCGAACTCATTCTCCTGGGATATCATGACAACACCGCCTGCACTATGTCCCGCGCTGTAGCCCACGCGGCCAACTAAACTGAACAAAACTCAGATTTCGGTATATTAGTATTATCTTTCGGCGTCAGTAAAATCTAAAGTTTTAACACAGTACATGATATAAATAAACATGAAGATGGAATTGATTGCAGATCAGGTAAATTATTTTTTTCAAAAGAATGGTAAGATGCAGTCAGAAGAAATTATTTTATAAGTAAGTCAACGACAGGTCCATCTATTGAATCACCAGTGAAGATGATACATGGCTGAAAACACACATTATATTCATAATCAATGTAAAAATCAGCACAATGTTACAGGTAAATCTGCAATATAAAGAAATGATGATACTTCTTGAAACCAGTTGAAAATAGTGTATTTTATTTTTCTTCCTTGAGCGGTAGAATAAAACCAATAGTTTTAGTCATTTAAGCTTTCTTGTCGCAATCGCGGAATAATTTTACCCTGTTTTGCCATATATTCGCCGTTTGCCTCTTGTTCAAGTTAATTGTTTTTGCTGTACTGTGCGTCATTTGTATTGTGATTTTTGTTTAATAACATTAACGGTACCAATTTTCCTGCACCAGATGCGCTTATCGACAATACATGTCTCTTCAATGATGCTCGTGGCCAAAATATTTGAAATCCAAAGCTTATATAAAAGATGAAGAGCTATAATCCAAAAGGTCCAAAAAGTATAGCCACATCCGTGAAAGGAATCAGAGCTTTGCATGAGGAAGATACATTCCTTAATTTATAATAATTTCTAACATTTTGTAACAGCAAATTTTAATAACACAAAAAAAATCCGTATTTTCATTGCCAGTACCGAAGTACTGGCTACTGGGCTGGTGATGCCCTCGGGGACTAACAGTCTACCAGCAGAGACATCGACCTAGTGGTGGTAATAACATTAACGGTACCAATTTTCCTGCACCAGATGCGCATTGCGACAATACATGTCTCTTCAGTGATGCTCGTGGCCAAAATATTTGAAATCCAAAGCTTATATAAAAGATGAAGAGCTATAATCCAAAAGGTCCGAAAAGTATAGCCAAATCCGTGAAAGGAATCAGAGCTTTGCATGAGGGAGGTACATTCCTTAATTGATAATAATTTCTAACATTTTTTGACAGCAAATTTTAATAACACAAAAAAATCCGTATTTTCATGCCAGTACCAAAGTACTGGCTTCTGGGCTGGTGATGCCTTCGGAGACTAACAGTCCACCAGCAGAGGCATCGACCTAGTGGTAGTAATAACATTAACGGTACCAATTTTCCTGCACCAGATGCGCATTTCGACAATACATGTCTCTTCAGTGATGCTCGTGGCCAAAATATTTGAAATCCAAAGCTTATATAAAAGATGAAGAGCTATAATCCAAAAGGTCCAAAAAGTATAGCCAAATCCGTGAAAGGAATCAGAGCTTTGCATGAGGGAGATACATTCCTTAATTTATAATAATTTCTAACATTTTGTAACAGCAAATTTTAATACACAAAAAAATCCGTATTTTTATTGACAGTACCGAAGTACTGGCTACTGGGCTGGTGATGCCCTCGGGGACTAACAGTCCACCAGCAGAGGCATCGACCTAGTGGTGGTAATAACATTAACGGTACCAATTTTCCTGCACCAGATGCGCATTTCGACAATACATGTCTCTTCAGTGATGCTCGTGGCAAAAATATTTGAAATCCAAAGCTTATATAAAAGATGAAGAGCTATAATCCAAAAGGTCCAAAAAGTATAGCCAAATCCGTGAAAGGAATCAGAGCTTTGCAAGAGGGAGATACATTCCTTAATTTATAATCATTTCTAACATTTTGTAACAGCAAATTTTAATAACACAAAGAAATCCGTATTTTCATTGCAGGTACCGAAGTACTGGCTACTGGGCTGGTGATACCCTCGGGGACTAACAGTCCACCAGCAGAGGCATAAAATATACATTGTATGATCTAAATAGGCAAATAGAGAGATTATCCTTACAATGTGCCTTTTGTTTTGGTTGTCTTTGTTTGAACGTAAATACTTTATGAAGAAGTCGGGTATTGGTGTGGGATGTGGCCAGTGTTCAATCTTAAATTCTTTTAAATTCTTGTAACACATTAAGAACATTATTAAAGATAATTAAAACAATTATTTTTAAAGAATAAGGCATATTCAAGCATTTATAATAATATATTAAAATAAAAGGAAACGTAAGTTAATTTATCATGTTTTGTATTTCAGAAAAAAAATAGTACAAACATAAAAATGAAACAAAAGAAAGATAATTGAAAATATATACATGTTATAAATGAAAATGCTGTATTTACTATACTAAAATAGAATTCAATTTCTAGATGAATTATATTGAAAACTCACCACACTATTCTCTCTCACTCTCTTTCTCTTTCTATCTCTCTCTCTCTCCGGTGTTCAAACTGCTTTACTCTTTATCTTATATTTGTATATTTAAAAAAAAAAATAATTGCTTCCTAATAGAAAGATGTATTGATTAGATAATATCTATAGATTTATATATTATATATTGCTATTATATTTGTGTATATTATGTTGTAAATTGGAAGTTATAAATAATAAAAATAAAAAAAAGTAAAAAAAAAAAAAAAAAAAAAAAAAAGATAATTGAAAATTCCTTCAACAGCAATATAATTTCTGTTTTTCCCTGTCGTCAATAATATGTTTGGTGAAATTTTTGTTAAATCGTGGTCAAAGGTAAAATAAAATGATCATCCATAAATTTCGCATAGATAAAATAGAATAACCTTTGTTGGTACTTACATGATGTTTACTGTAAAAATCATCCGAAAAAAAATGAACAGAAACCATACTTATTTTTCCAAATGATATGCATATTAAAATTTTAATTGCTCAATATTTACAGAAAATTTCAATTCTTTAAAAATCCTTTTAAAATGATCAAGTTGTGCTTAAAGACAAAGATTTCCTAAGGTATCAATGTGTGTTTGTCAAAATAAAAATAAATCAATCGTTTATCGATGAAGTGATTTTTTTTTGTCATTTTAATCTGCAATTGATGTAATATTGTGGAGGATTCAGCCTTCTAATGAAAATTTGCAGTTATCTTAATATCACCATCTGCAAAATAGTGATGTTTGCACTTTTCTCTGTTAAGACTTCGTTTGTTGTCAATATTACGAGCAAATAATTAAGTATGTTTAGAAAAAGGATAAAAAAAATACAAGGAATATGTTAGGTATATACAGTAAAATAGGTTTTTTTCTATGTGGAAAGTAGAAGAGATGTTAAGACGTGAATGTTATTCCACTATCTTTTCAGAAGTTTTACTTGTTTTAAGTTCCGCTCAAACAGTCAAACATTGTGATATGAAAAACAGCTACTAGTTGGGCCAGGTATATATACATGTGCTGAAGTAAAACCAAATTTTGCAAATCCCAAACATCCCCTATATGAATATCAGCTAGATTGTACACAAAAAAGGTGCTTATTCCCACAAATGTCTAATACTTTACGCGATTGATACTATTTTAGATATATAAAATGCATAGTATTATGCAAATTAAAAGCATTTATATTTTTAAAAACAGCATACTGTCAGAGGTGAAGCTTTGTATTGTCTTTCATATAGGAAGTAATGAACGATGATGATTATTGTCGTTCATTGCAAATAGTTATCAAAGGTACCAGGATTATAATTTATTACGTCCGACGTGCGTTTCGTCTGAATAAGACTCATCAGTGACGCTCATAAAGATGAGGAGCATTGAGGATTCAAAATTCCAAAAATTTGTGCCGATAAGGTAATTTATGCCTGGGATAAGAAAATCCTTATTTTTTCGAAAAATAAAAAGTTTTGTAAAACAGGAAATTTATAACAATGACCACGTTATTGATATTCATGTCAACACCGAAGTGTTGACTACTGGGCTGGTGTTACCTTCGGAGATGAAACGTCCACCAGCAGTGGCATCGACCCAGTGGTGTAAATCGTTATCAACGGTACCAGGATTATAATTTAGTACGCCAGACGCGCGTTTCGTCTACATAAGACTCATTAGTGACGCTCATATCAAAATATTTATAAAGCCAAACAAGTACAATGTTGAAGAGCATTTCTATATATAAAGGATCCTTTTATATATGTAAAGGATCCTACAAATTAATGTAATATACAGTCACAGAAAATAATTATATTTATAAGCACGGCTGAGCCAGGGACAACTATACAACAGATTTATCCATCGGATCACCAGCAGTGATGGTGATACATGGCTGTGTATTTAAAACTCGTCTAAACATCAACACAACAATGTTAGATCTGTAAGTTTGCTTTCGCAACTTTGTTGTTGTTCCCTCGCCGGGATTCGAACCCATGCTACTGGGACATAATGACACCAAATCGCCTGCAATGTAACCGTCCCGCTAGACCACACGACCACCTGGGCTTCATTAAAAATGAAGCTTTCGGTGGCCGGGTGTTACCTTTCCACGTCAGTTTTAATCTAAGCGTCGTACTACAGTACATGATATATAAGGCATGAAGATGTTATTCTTACAGATCAGCTAAATTATCTATAGTAAAGGATCCTACAAATTAATGTAAGATACAGTCACATAAAATAATTATACTTAATAGCACGTGTACAGTCACAGAAAATATACATGTATGTAGTGTCTAAAATAGCAAAAATCAACATTCAATCTATCAAGGTGTGGATCAGTTTCAAAATAAACTGATGCAGTTACTAAATAAAATTTCATAAGTGTCTAAGAATATAACTTTAAAACACTAATTAGTTGTTCAATTTTATATATTATTCACGCAATATTTCGCTATACTAACAAATTAGCTTCATCATGTGTTATGTGTTAAAACCAAAGGAATTAATCCTGATTTTCATTATATTTAACTTTTACAACTATTTGTTTAGATTAATAATTTTTATGTTCAATAAACGGCAAAAAAATGTTTTATATAGACCATCAATAAACTTTTACACAAATTTTGTGTAGCTAAAGCTACAAAGATATTTTTTGTCATGCATCCGATTTCACCTAGATAGATACACACGCCCGATGAAGCTTATTTGTTTAGCGAAATTTTGCGTAATTGATATATAAAATAAAAAAACTAATTTTATAACACTAATAAGTATGTTAAAGTTACATTCTTAGACACTTATATATATACAACTCGTCTAAACATCAACCCAACAATGTTAGATCTGTAAATTTGATTTGTAGGATCCTTTACTATAGATAATTTAGCTGATCTGTAACAATAACATCTTCATGCCTTATATATCATGTACTGTAGTACGCCGCTAGATTAAAACTGACGAGGAAAGGTAACACACGGCCAGCGAAAGCTCTTTTTTTGAGAGCCCAGGTGGTCGTGTGGTCTAGCGGGACGGCTGCAGTGCAGGCGATTTGGTGTCACGATATCACAGTAGCATGGGTTCGAATCCCGGCGAGGGAAGAACCAAAAATTTGCGAAAGCAAATTTACAGATCTAACATTGTTGGGTTGATGTTTAGACGAGTTGTATATACATTATGTACACAGCCATGTATCACCATCATTGATGGCGATCCGATGGATACATCTGTTGTAGAGTTGTCACTGACTCAGACGTACTTATATATATATATATATATATATATATATATATATATATATATATAAGCAAATTTACAGATCTAACATTGTTGGGTTGATGTTTAGACGAGTTATATATATGTATATATATATTTCACATAATGCAAATATATGTAGGACTCTAATGTGCGATGGGGACGATAAAGTACGATGATCACGCTAATGTGCGATGGTCTACGCTAAAGTGCGATGCTTACATGCGCTAAAGTCCGATGGTCCGCGAAAGTATAGATGTAAAAACGTAGTTTGATTATGACGTTAACAGTCGTTTATACAAACCAAAAAAATATTTACGTGCCGGAACATGAAGATACATCACGAATATTTGATTAACATTTTTTAAACCGGAATGTGCTTGACTTAATTTCAAACCTAACCGGGCTTAGTCGGATAAAACAAATGTGTTTATTTTCGGGTGATGGAAGAAGGACTTGTGTCTTACGCAGCATAGTCCTTTGACAATATTTCTATATAGATACAAAATAGTATACGCAGAGGTATCCTGTATCCTGCTTCTATTCGAAACGAACAGATACTTAAAATCATTGTTTACGTTGCAGTCTACTTACGGTCTCATTAAAACAATGTCAATTTTATTGAAATTTAACGTCGGTAAAATAGAGGTATTTGTAACTTGTGACGACGGTAAGGGGGGTGTTCATAGTAGTGATAGACTGTGTGTACGGCAATCTACACAAATTATCAAAATATCAATGCGCCCGAATTGTTAAAAAAACTCATTTAACAGGACATACAGTATTGAGTGACACCTAAATGGCCTTATTACGTGGTTGGTCTTTTAAATTTAGAGCCGATCACTTACAACTGTAGGTAAATTATAACCAAGCCTATTACATATGTTATACCTTAGCTAATGTATATACTAGCTTTTGCAAAACAAAAGACTATTTTTTTTAATCCATGTACTTTAATCCCCTAACCTATGGTCCATTGCATAAACCATCGTGCATTAGCAAAAAAAACAACCATCGTACTTTAGCGTGAGACACCATCGTACTTTAGCGTAAACCATCGCACTTTAGCGTGACCATAGCACTTTACAGTACCATTGCACTTTAGAGTCCTACATATATACATACATCATATATATATAAAAAGATACAAAAAGAAATCACCAAAGAAGTAAAATTGTTAACGAAATCCACACCTTCTTCGATTTCTTTTTCATTCCTTACTTTTAATATAGCACTGATATAGTGATATAAACAAACCATTTTCATCTTGTGACACATATTTATCCTAGATAACGGAAATATTTGTTGTTTTAACGAAGATAAAAATACAACTGGCTTCACATTTTATCCCCCAGACACATTTACATTAAAAATTAATATTTTTTTTTGTACTGTCGTAAAGCATATTAAGTAATACTTGCAATTGTGCAAACAAAATATAAATAACATTATGATTATATTCGACCACAATTAAAAAAAATAACCTATCAGGAGTCCTTTGTCCTCAGTCCCATTTACCACTTTTAAAAGGAACCTACATGTAGACTTTGAACTATTAAAAGTTTGATGGATTATCTTTATACTGTAGCTTTATTCTTAGTGAAATTCATATTTCAATATCTTGAAAATAATTTCAGGGAAGTAACTTTATCTTACATTTTTAATAAATAGTAATTAAAGAAAAAAATTATTTTCATCAGCAAAATCTTAAAAGTTACATTCTTTAAATTCAAGGACAAGTAACTTTATTATAAGTTCTCCATAACGGCAACAGTAGTAAACCGATGTTCAAAACTCATAAATCGATAGAAAAAAAAAACAAATCCGGGTCACAAACCTAAACCGAGGGAAACGTATTAAATATACGTGAATGACGACACAAAATTAAAATGTAACACACACAGAAACGAACTAAGCACAATACAACTTCCAGATTGTCACATAGACATGAATGTGGAGTGATCTATTTTAAATCCATACGATTGACCCCAATAACTCTTATTCTCACGTATTGCTAGATGTTAATAATTTTGGCTTTAGTAATGTAATTTCATTACACACTGTACGTCTTTTTGTCTTTTGTTGTTTTATTAACAGTTAACTGTAGTGATCATAGATCTTTGTAAATCAAATGTTACTTCTATTTTATATGTTATAATGTTATAGGCGAACCTTGAAATGACATGTAGAATCTGTATTTGTATCTTATGAGTATTACTGGGTAAATTTTCCTGAAACACTGTGTTAAATCCCATTTTGTATTCTATTACGGAAACAAATAAGCAGTTTTAAAGTTGTTAATAAATAAAATCATCATAGATACTAGGACTAGATCATGTATATACACCAGATGCGCGTTTCGTCTACAAAATACTCATCAGTGACGCTCGAATCCAAAAAAGTTTAAAAGGCCAAATGAAGTACGAAGTTGGAGAGCATTGAGGACCAAAATTCCTAAAAGTAATGCCAAATACAGCTAAGGTAATTTATGTCTGAGGTAGAAAAGCCTTAGTATTTCATTAAATTTCAAATTTTGTTAGCAGTTAATTTATAAATACAACCATATCAATGATAATTCATGTTAGCACAAAAAAGTGCTGACTACTGGGCTTGTGATATCATTGGGGACAGAAATCTCCACCAGCAGTGGCATCGACCCAGTGGTTTAAAATAAACTCATCATAGATACCAGGACTTAATTTTGTATATACGTCAGATGCGCGTTCGTCTACAAAAGACTCATCAGTGACGCTCGAATCCAAAAAAAGTTAAAAATGCCAAATAAAGTACGAAGTTGAAGAGCATTTAAGGAGTGTCCAGAAAGTCTTGTTTTAAACGTTCGTTTTTTTTTCACATAACTTATTTGTTTCTATTATAAGTTGTGCAATATTGAGGAATATTTGTCTGTTCTTTTAAAGTTGACAAACTACATGTTTTTGGTCTTTTTTAATTTTGAAAAAAAATATTATCGTACATGTATAAGATTATCGGTTTTATCAATTTATACACACATAAAAAAACGATAAAAAGGTATAAGCCTATCATGTTTATTGTAGTAAATTCATATCTTTATTTGGTGTGGGTATCTTATTATTTACTTACTTTTTTAGATTTAAGTATAGAACTGTGTCAGATGCTTTTAACATTATATGGAAATAATTTTTACACTAATTGTAAACCCACGGTAAAAAGTGGGCTACATTTTTATTGCTTTCTATTTTTCCTGGATAGATGGTTCATTTCATAAACAGCGACTCTTAGCCTGTTTCTGGACGAATAACTTAATTGAATACAGGAAATATTTAGGATTAAAACGTTTATATGTCTTTAAAAAAATATAAAAATGATTTTTTTTTGTATTGTTTTTTTTTTGTAACTTTGACAACAACAAAATTTGGAGGCAAATATGAAAGCTTATTTGAGTCAATCTATGCTCTAGAGAACAAAAACCGTAATTCATGGCCACTTATTTGTCCATGGTTACGACTTACTTGTCCGTAGCCACGACCTTCATTTTTTTCTAAAATATGCTTTCATAGGCAATATTGTTTACCGGGGTATAACTGTTATTGGTTTTGTTTCAATGTATTGTTGTTTACAAACAGGTTAAAAAAATTCAAAATAATCGATTGATAAGAAATAATGTATATTTTGATCTTTATCATTCGATTAATAGTTAGTTGTAAAAAGCAAGAAAGAAATAAATACATACCTGTTTGTACCACAGAAAATAACAAGAGCTCCAATAAGTGTAGCATAAACATCATTGCAATACTAGATTGCAATTTGTTTATGTTTTGATATCCAGGGAGATATATTTTCGAGAGCCATCACGTTGAAATAAATCTACAAATTTAAAAATAACCGGAAATTTGTCTATCAATATGTAAAATTACAATTGTCGAATGATGTGTTTATCTTTCCGGAAAATTTAATTTCCATATAAGGGTTACATATATTTTTCCATATTAGTGCACTCATATGAATAGATTGACAAAATGTTAGAATTGACCCTTAGATTTTAATGTTCTTAATAGGATAGGATCAAAGTAATATACATAGACATGGTTGTGATATGATCCAGAATAACTTAATTTTGGCACACAACATAATTCATAATGAAGTAATAATCACAAATTTAACGTCAACTGTATTCCAATTTCTCCATAATGTATTACAGTTATCAGCATAGTAACTTTTGCCGCAACTCCTTATTAAGAGAAGGTTTGTGTCCACGGATGCAATATAATAGCGAGTTCTTCTTGGTTAAAAACCTTTAGGATAGGTAGTGGATGAGCTTTCGGAAAAGCTTGAATGTAAACAAAAGGCTTCAATCATTGGATTTTGACAAAATTTTCAAAATTTGCTGACTTTGGATATCTGAATATGAAGATGTGATTGGATTTCTAATTTGGATTATATAATGTACTCTTCTACAGATATTCGATTTACCGTGCATTTTAAACTTGGAATTAGTCAATTTAAGAACTAATTTATGAACGTTTTGATTTTCATATAAAAAAGAATTTCACACCCGTATTTGGTCAAATATCCTTGTACTTTGGGATGTAACATTGCAAAAAATAGGCGACAAAATATCAGATGACATTTGTTTTTAAATTGAATAAGGAAATTAACAAACATAATATTATTGTTTTAAATAAAACTCGGTGGTTTCAATTCTAAAGCTGTGTATCACGAGTTGAAAGAAAGATACCAGAATTGAAATCGAATTGACAGCTAGAGTTGGAAATTGTAGGAAATAATTTCCATATTAAAGGAAGGTGTTTATAATATGTTGAGGAGCCTTTGGTAGAGTTATACTAATTCATAACCGTTTACTGTTAACGTGACATAAAAAGACAAAGAGAAGACGAACAACAATGCATAGTTACCCCTGAGAGTTTGTAGGGCAGCGCAACTCCTTTTTTAAAATGAAAGGCCACAGATTTTTGTCATGGTGAAGTACCGTATCCACCTGTTGTTTGATAACGAACATCATTACCATTTTTGTTATATTTACATGTATCTCAGGTTGCAAAAGTTTTATTTTCGTAGACATCTTCTTTTTTATTTCCATTTGACCTTAAAGTTACCACAAGATTGAAAAAAAATAAGCATCCGTTCAGTTAAAGAATACGAACGGATGCTTATTTTTTTTTTCATTACAAAAAGCAAACGCCCTACTTAAAACCGGAAAAGAGACAAGCTTACGGATAAACACCTAAATTGTTAATAAAATTTAATATTATATTATTCCCATGCATTCGGTGACAATATGAGTGTATCTATGTTTGAATCTTAAAGGGGTGTGTTTGATATTTTTCCTAATTCAAATTCACAATGAACTTTTCGATCTGATTGTCTTTTAATGACGTTGAATCATATTTCAGCATTTGCTGACAATAGAATAGGTCAAAAATTGCTATTTATTAAACAATAATAAACAAAAGGTTGAGTATTCCATAACCATTGATTTTTATGCATTTGTATAAAGTACTTGCACATTATTTATAACAAGTTACATAATCATTTCTTTGTATTTAAAATGTACAAAGTAATTGTTTCTGACTCAAATTCACCATGAACTTATTCGATCTGATTGTATATGAATGGCGTTGATTCATATTTCAACATAGGCCGACAATAGGAAAAGTCAAGAATTACTATTTATATAATTATAATAAACAAAAGGTTAAGCATTCTATTTTAAACAATTGATTTTTATGCAATCTTATAAAGTACTTTCACATCATTTATAACAACATAAATTATCTTTTTCTCAGTATTTAAAATAAACAAAGTTCAAGATGTCATCAGATATACAACTTATATCTAATTTAAGAAATCACTTGAATGTATATATAATACATATCTCGATAAAGTAAGGGTGTTTATTTTGTGATGACCTTTTGCATTTTTCTTTTTTGTGATTCCTCAATGTATTTATCGTTGTTATATAACTCATCAAACTCGCATGTTGCCTTCGTTTTTATGGCATTCTTACTTGTATTTTTTTGTTAGTGTATGGTTGCATAGATTTAAACGTTCTAATGTGAGCGAACACACTGCTTTACCCGGTCACAAAGCGTAAATGAACCAAGTCAATAGGATGGGGAATGATGAGGAATGCGTTGTTCGTTGTTGTCTGCTCACAGCAAGACGCCAATATTGGCATCGCATTTAATAATTAATTACCTTTCATATATTGTCTTTGAATAGAAATTAGTATCCATATACCAAATGTGTAAAAGATTGTGTTATTCAAAATTTATAAGTGTTATTAGATGTATTTCTAATGTGTTTGTTCTACTTTTTTCTCATTCTATCAATGTCATTCAGTGGAAGTTAATAAGATTTACCAATTTGTAATCGATAAATATGATATGAATATACACCAAGATTCTAACATTGTCATTTTGCTGTAACATTACGAATTACTATACACCTAACCAACTTAGAAGACTTATTACGAATGAACTAAATAGGCGTGTTATACAACAATTTGTAGATGACTTCATTTTAATTTACGGTATAACAGGATTCAGTAAGATAGACAGCCAAGGATTAGGAATATACCGGAGTTTATAAATTTAGTACTATTTAAAAAAATGCGTGGTGAGTACCTTGTCCTACATTGCAGTATTTAGTTTTTTGTAGAGGCAGGGTTTGTGGTGTAGTCGGGTGTTTTAGCACACCTGAGCAATAATAGGATCAGGTGAGCTCTTCTTAATACTTGGCGCCTGATGTCATCGACTGGGCGAATTGAAACCCAACAAAACTAATCGGAACTCACGCGGGTTATACAGTACCCCTTGTGCTACTGAAGATAATATTACGTGCCAGCGCATGGAGATAAATTAAAATGTGCGTTGCAATGGCCAGACAAATTGGCATTCCGTATATCATAACGAGTTCCTGTATTGTTACTTGTTTATATTGAGCTTTTATGCTTCAGATATACGTGTTTAAAAGTGTATTAGACATATATATGAGAATATAAGTCAATTTGTGATCCTTAAAATCTCTTTTTAGGGGTTATTAGCTGTCAAATTCAGGTTCGCCGATTTAACTCAAATTCTGATATTAAATTTATAACATACAAAAAGTATATCCAAATTACATAAAGTCTAATAAACGATTAACAATACATGGACTCGATTATATAATTTATCAGCATTGTGTGTGTCTTTTTATTAAATACACCATCTAAATAACCATCGAGATTATCTCCGAAAACTGGCGACGTCACATTTTCCGATATGAACATCAACATAAATATAAATAGATAGCCACCACGTGCAATACCATTTTATTTTGTCTGTATGATTCATTTTATAGGTTAAGAGTTAATCATCGTTTTTGTATTTGTATGAGAATGATTGTTATTGGATCGAATCAGTCAACTAAATGGTTCACCTTTATTCGTGTTTAATGTTAACATTCATTTCCTTTAAATGGCTGAACATGACATGCATGCATAACCAATATTTAGCTTTGCTGTTTCGAAGCTCAAATGAATGCAGATTGAATGAGGTTGAACTATTCACATACCAGTAACTAATTATTCAGCGATGTTACTTTTTTTTATTTTGACAAAATTTATTTTAAATTTTTCTTTCACTATTTCATTAATGTTTTAGCTAATGCCCATTGATTAAGTTTTTTTTCTCGTGAACATTTCAATCGAAACCTACTTATAATATAATGAATACGATGATGAATTATAGTATAATACATAAGTACAGTACGACAAAGGGTATTTATAGCTTATTTCAATATGTTTTATTTTTACAATTTAAAGTTATTATAAAATGAAATGAAGGATAAAACCTGTAAATATATCTTTTGTGTTTTTAATTCGACATGGGTCATTTCAATACGAAACGCTCGTCTTGCACAAAAAAATAAAAGCCTCATATCTTCAATGAGTTTTTTTTTATTATTATTATCTTTTGTATATCATTTAGAGTTATCCAATGGTTATCCACATATGGGCGTTTTTCAATAAAAGCGTAACTTTCAGACCTTAAAAAAAATGGAAAATCAACAATCTAAAATTTAATTTCAAGAGTTATTTTGAATACCTCTATTATAGACCTGTTTGTAAACAAAAAGTGCAATCTTAAATATTCTTTAAAATGATATTATTTTCATAATTTGTGTACTGTTTCGTAGGGGACTTTTGTCCCCTACGAAACTTCTTCTAAACACATATATTTTTTGCAATTTTAAATGTTTCCTTTAGACATTCCAGTTTGTTTACTTTAAATACTAGAAAAATCTCATTTTTTCTGAATTGGAAAACCATTTTTATCAATAAAGATTAGACAGTACTTGACATATGAAGGTACAACTCATGTTACGTAGTGGACATTTTGATGCGTTTCGTAGTGGACAAAAAGTTTCGTAGTTGACATCAACCCTATTATATGTTAATAAAAACATAATAAAAATTACATGAAACTAACCCTTGTTATTTGTTTAACACAAATATAATTGAAAAAAAGATTAAAAAAAAAGACTGCATGGTAGTGGTAGTGTCCACTACGAAACGTTTTTCTCCCGTACTTGTTTCGTAGGGGACATATTCGCATGTTTTATTTTCCCCCCACAATCTTTATATTGCAATAGTAACAAGACTGATTGTATTCATCAAAGCATTTATTAAGCTGTACACTCATATTTTTTTCATAATTTTAAAACCAGATACTGAAGGAGATTTGACCCGTTTCGTAGTGGACATTAACAAAAATACGGTATCACTCTGGTCCATTTGATGTGCTCAATTTTTCTTACCAACAATTTAATTGCCGTTATAAAAGCATCATTTCTTTTGTAAGACCCTAATGTGTATATATTTTGCAAACAAAAATTACATTGATTTTATAAAACTGTGTATTGGCAAATTTTAATGACTTCGTTTCGTAGTGGACATTTTGTGAGGGACACACCTTCTGAAATTAAAAATCCTATATTGAAAGCTGTTTATTAAAATATGTTGGCTCTGAACATACTTTTGAATTATTAAAGAACTTATGTAAAGTAAAATAACATTTATTTCTTCATTTTTTTACGATATTTTAGAGTATGAATGTTGAACAGGCGGTTTAGGGACATGCCATTTTGGTTGTTTTTGACCATTTAGGAGTCAATATCTTATCAATTCCTATACAAATAAACTGTTTCTTTGCTTAAAAATGTTAAATCTAATTCAATGTACTGACTGCATAAAAAATTACTTGCAAAGATCAAACACATTTTTTTTAAAGTGGCTGGGACAAGAAAATACGCTTTTTTTTTTTTATTGAAAAACGCCCATATGGCCTTGTCATAGCATGTTCGATCTGAAAAGAATGAAAATATAATATTATGAGTGGAAAGGCTTGCAATAAATATGCACTATGTAGATATAATATGTATCTATATTAGAATAAACGATAGTTCAAATTGTTAAATAATTTTCTAATAGCACGATTTTACATGTGCACATTAGAGAAACGGATAAATTATGATAACACTTACATGATATAAACTGCTTCGTGTTGAAGGCCGTTCCTTGGCCTATTATGATTTACTTTTATAAACTGTTAACTGGTTGGAGAGTTGTCTCATTGGCACTCATTCCACATCATCTATTATTACTATACTATATATAAAAATATTAATTTTCGCGAACCATTTAGGTCACGGAAATTCCAAAATATGGCATCAGTAAGGAGAGTTGTACAAACAATGTAAATACACAGAACCCCATCCAAACTTGCTTTAACTAATAGTATTCATCTTTTTCTATTTTATATGTACTAACAACATTCCATTTTTCTATAATTTCGATTAAAAAATTCCAAAATCTGAGTTAAAACAGGTCGAATGCCCCAAATAAACGTTGTCTGATTGGTTGAAGTACTGTGGCGTCGATGATAAGCATAGAAAGCCTCGATGTAAAGCACAAGCCTCGATGTAAAGCACACGCTTCACAGGAATAAGGAGAGTTTTACAAATAATGTGAATACACAGATCCTCCATCCTATTTATGTTTTGCTGAAAATGTTGCAGTGTTCATCATTTCTGTTTTGATTCTGCTAACAACATTCCATTTGTTCTATAATTCCGATTTAAAGATGTGGAAACCCGTAATAAAAATAGATGGCCTCAATGATTTAAAAGCAACGCAAAAAAATTCCGTTAATATAAACATGTTGAACTTCGACCCTGAGTTAATAAACCGATTCACAATAAAGATCTCCTTGCGCTCAAATGTAATTCTTAGTGAAGTATACGGGTAAATTCGTTTACAGAAATTTATACACAACTTTATCATTAATATATTACCAGGCTTTTGCATATTCACGTTTTTTTATGTTCAACTTTAGTCAAATTCAATTCTATACATTTTTTTTTACGTAAAGCAATAGGAGTAAGAATATTATTTCGCGCCAATTTAACCAGCATCCCCACCACCATCAGAATTATTTACCGTTATCTTTGTGAAATTTCAGTTATATAGTTTATTAATTAGAGAAATTTTGGTAAGTATTACTTATTAATGTTAAGGTTCTACTGATGTGCTTCTCTAGACCTTTTTGACGGTCAGTTTTATCCCATTTATCTCAATATTATCCCCGATGACAGAAATGTCAACCCGACCTATTCGTGTCAAAAGTGAAAATCGATCTATTTGATGAACTAATTTCTTCATAAACTGTGCATGCATTATTTCTGTATTATTTGATAACCAATCACATTCACGTTGTATGTTTGCATGATATTGGGTTATGTATTAGTGGATTGTAAGGGCGATGCAACATGTGAGGTCTGCGCGATCACGTGACATTATTATTTGTAAACAAACATGCTCCCCGTGTAACACGTGTCTGAATTATCCTTTCAAAGTGTTATGAATCTTTCAATCACTATTTTATGATATATTTTTCTGTTTTTAGTTTTGCATATCAGTAGTCAAAGTGAATTAGAGTTCTTTTTGAGTATTTTTTTTTAAATTAGTGGGTAAGTCTACATAACTTCATAAGTCATTATTTAACTGAAGTCTAATAAGATGACTCAACTTTCCCTCTTATTCTCCCTCTATTTTTGAAACCGGCATACCAAATGAAAGGGCATTTGCTCCCCTTGAACACTATTTGGCCCCTTCCCTGTCATTTCCCTTTAAATTAGTTCGAGATTATTCTGACGTCCAACGGCTGTTTTGCCAGACGAGCTGGGGCCGTGGGACGTCACAGCTCGTCCCATATCAAAAAGTGGATATTTGCCCACCCAAAATAGATTCGCTGCTTCATCGCTTCTGATGCCGACTGACGGCCATGGAATTATATAAATCGGGCACCAATCTGTTCATTTTTCATTTATCTCTTCATTTATGTAAGTTTCACCTACCTGTCAACCTTTATTTTTCCATATTTTAACAGTTTTCACAGTGACCCATCGATCTCGGCATTTTGACTTTCACTTTCAAATGGACGTCAAGTTACGAGAGAGTTCGTGGTCTCGAGACTCAAAATATGCAAATATTTATATTTTTTCACCTCCTTTATAGGAGATCGAGGTTTAACATTTAGTAGCCGACCACGATTTTTCACCTCCTTTACAGGAGATCGGTATGAAGCATTTAGTTCCGACCACGTTACAATCGGAAGCTCTCGGACATTTAGATAACTTGCATCGTAAATGAACGAGGTGTTACATTATGGTCATTTGCATAAATCAACACTGTTTTCTCGTGATCACGTGATTATCTTTGAAAATGAAAGGCAAAATGACGAAATCGATGGGTCACTGTGAAAACTGTTAAAATATGGAAAAATAAAGGTTGGCAGGTAGGTGAAACTTACTTAAATGAAGAGATAAATGAAAAATGATCAGATTGGTTCCCGATTTATATAACTCCATGGCCGTCAGTCGGCATCAGAAGCGGCGAAGCAGCCCATCTATTTTGGGTGGGCAAATATCCACTTTTTGATATGGGACGAGCTCTGACGTCCCACGGCCCCAGCTTGTCTGGCAAAACAGCTGTTGGACGTCAGAGTAATCTCGGACTACTTTTAAATTTGCTCAAAAGTCATAGTCCATTTACAGTAACGGCTGATTTGTGATTTTACCATCTTAACTGCAATTTTCATATTGAACACATTTGACCATTCAGTATGAGTTCCCAAGTATTTTTGTCTTATATGAAGGAGGTTTTAGGTCATGTTTTCCTAAACACCTTATTGCTATTTGTCTGTCTGGATTGTCTATTAACCAAAAAGTTTGTGATGGTAAAGTCACAAGTTTAGTTTAAAGGTTGTAAGTATTCACTATTGAATTAAAGATGCAAACAAGTAGTAACAAATGTAAAACATTTCATAGTAGTCTCAATTTCTGTCCTCCTTTCCTAGTTATTGTCATTCTCAATGGTTGGCGCTCTAATGGCTTAGCAATCGCTAGCTCCCCGAAAGCTGTGTTCATCAATCCCGGTCTTTACGAAGTAAGTGTAACTATCTCTGTAGTTTTCTGTATGGTGTGCTTCAATGTTTTTCGTTTAATCGTTTGATTTATCCATAGTGATTTGTTCTTTTTTCCACGTTATTTTTTAGCTTATAAAAAAGAAGATGTGGTATAATTGCCAATGAGACAACTATCAACAAAAGACCAAAATGAAACAGACATTAACAACTATAGGTCACCGTACGGCCTTCAAGAATGAGCAAAGGCCCCGATAAGACAATGTAAAACAATTCAAACGAGAAAACTAACGGCCTTATGTATGTAAATAAATGAACGATTAAACAAATATGTAACACATAAACAAACGACAACCACTGAATTACAGGCTCCTGACGTGGAACAGGCACATACATAAATAATGTGGCGGGGTTAAACATGTTAGCTGGATCCCACCCACCCCTAACCTGGGACAGTGGTATAACAGTACAACATAAGAACGAACTATAAAAATCAGTTGAAAAGGGCTTAACTCATCAGATGGACAAACATACAAGTGGACGTGGTCGGGTACTTATACATCCCGATACAAAAAGACACAATGAACAGATCTGAGAGTACTCGCAGTTATCTGAGAGCTAGTTCAAAGCCACTAACAACTAATAAAAAAAATCATGCATCTAAGACTAAACCTAGCCTGTTTGTACACTCTTTTCGTTCGAAATTTAAAGGCTTTCCGCAACTCATATACCTTATTGTAAACATATGGACAAAACTTACTTTTAACTTACAACTGACAGCCTCCTTGGTTGCGTCGATTCCCTTCACAGCATGCTGAACACACTTGCACTGCTGCTCTTTTACAAATTGCAGGATTTTGACTGGCTTTGTATGCTTTGAGGTCAGCATCACATAACTAAAACTGGATGTAGCATATCATGATTGTTTTTAAATATAAAGGAAATTCATATTACTTACATTGAAATGTACACTACCATCCATTCAATGAGGGAGACAGATGACTTTTTGATTTATTTAAAAACACATCATAGCAATAAATATAAATTCAATTGTTTGAACTTTGTACTTGTTTGGGTTTATAACTATTTTGATCTCAGCGTCACTGATGAGTCTTATGTAGACGAAATGCGCGTCTGTCGTATTAAATTATAATCCTGGTACCTTTGATAACTATTTGAAGCTGCAACTAACTGGAACTTTCAAAATGTTGCACTATATGTTATTATTTTAATCTTGTTTAATTTATACCAAAGAACTACATATTCATGTACATTGAAAATGTACAAAAATATCCTTTCTGTGGGACGAAGGTTTTTTGCTATTTAAACAATTATTGTGACGGATAAATCAATTTCTACTGCAAGAGTGTTATACATATATGTTTACTACAACCATACGACTATGGGCTGTAAAATTTCTGCTTTTCAAACAGCTTTAGAAAAAGGTTGTGGACTTTTACAGTAATAGTAAATTTATTCTCTGCACACTTACCTAAAATAAACAAATAATAACAGCAATAACTGTCCATTTCTGGATAAAGATATTGCAGTTTTACACGATAAACTTAAAAAAATATAACAAAAGAGTTTCATTTGGCCCCGTCTTATTATGTTATATATCACATCTCGTTAGCTAATCCTGTGTCTGTAGTTACGTGTTTTGATTCCAATGAGAGTAATCTTCGTATTACTGGTAAATTATATGCATGTATTGCTTATTTTTCTTGTCCTAGACATACATGACACATTTTGCACTGGACGTTAGGTTACCATCAAGGACTTAATCAGTCAATATTGTTAACTGTACTGCTATTACTATTAACTACGCACACTTAATGGGGGCGGCGGTTGACAGATGGTCTAAGTAGTTCTATTACTGTAAACACTAGCCAGTCAACACCGAGGTTGTGATTTCGAATCCCACTCGTGCAGATGCACTCGACTCAACTCTTGATTGAGTAGGATTGTCAGTTTTCTTATCGAAAGTCAGTGGTTTTCTCCGTGCGCACGGACTTTCCCCACTCATAAAAATTTACCTCCACAAAATAGCCATAAAGTGGCGTCAAAACACCAACAACAAGAAAACATCGCACACTTTTTATGGCGTCTTGTTAGATTAATGTATTAGTCTACATTTTAAGTCAGTTGTGTTGTTTCTTTACTAAGATTTTCCGACGTCCGGTTTTTGTGTCGTTGGTTGATGTAGTAAAGAGTTTGATTTTGTCATGTTTTTTAATACAGAAAATTGTTAATAACCGACGACTTTTAAAGTTTTCAATTTATTCTTGTGTTGAAAAAAGTAAAAATACTGAACTTCAAGAAAAATTCAATACAGAAAGTTCTTGATAAAATGGCAAAATAAAAAGCTGAAACACATCAAAGTAGTTGAAAACAACAGTCATATTCCTCGCATAGAATATGTAGGAAACGGTGGGTGGGTTTATGTTTCATGCTTTCTTATTTAATTTATGCCAGTTTTTGACCAATTTTACCTGTATTGTTTTCATGATGCACAGGTTCCCCAATCCTATATATACATATAGCTACTTATACTTAAATGTTAAAGATTCTATATAATAAAGTTAAGATGTTTTTGGACGAATTAAAAACATATTTACACAAACTAATGTTTTTCTGCTGTATGCGTATGTTCGAGGCATTTATATACAATAAATGAAACTTTAATATTTTGTCAAATTTGAATCGCATTAAAACTTTGCCAAAATGTTTTATTTTTTTATTTTTTCAGAAATATAATACTAAGTTTTATACATAATGTACTTCTTATACGATTTTTTTATTATGATACTCAATATTTGCAGAAATGGTCAAAATTGCAAGATTGTGTCAGCTACCCGTTTTAACATTTAATTTATATTGTTATAACTTTAAGTAGACATAATATAGCATTTGATTGATATAAAATATTAAGTTTTACAGTTTTATACGTCGTTTTGCTGGAGTAAATGTGTTTATATAAACATCTTGTCCTATCCTTAAACAGTTTATGACAAACTTTGCTACTGTTGCTCGTTAACAGTTCCTGTAGTGCTTTATATGGGGATTCAAAGTTAACGGAAGTGAATTTTCGTCTGAGTTCGTTTCTTCTAGCAGAGTAACGGTCACACGAAAGCAAAAAGTGGTTTTCATCTTCAGACATATTCGACTTGCATACTTTACAGATTCTTCGGTCGGCTGGAATATTTCGTATTTCGTTCGATTTCTAAAGGTAGTGTACCGCTTCGAATTCTAGCTATAACCGATCTGGACAGGAACTTTCAACCTATGGTTCAATTCAAAATTCGGTCTTAAGTAACTTGTATATTCTTAGTTTTGACATGTTCTGCACATTAATAGTCCATTCGCTTTTGAAAGTATCTACAAGTTTAATATTAACGGAATTAATTACATAATCTTGTTATATATTTGAATAAAGTAACATTAATTTTTAATGCAAAATTGTTAAAACGTTAATTAAGCTTAATTTAAAAATTGTTTGCTCACTGTGATTAATGTAAAATAACTCCAATTATAACTTTTCACTTAATAAGCACTCGGCATAAGTTTGTATTTTCTGGAATAAAGTAATGGCTATTGTACATGTGTTTTGTTTTTGTGTCTGTGTTAGGGGCATTACACTTCTACTAGAACACACCTGCGAAATCGCGGGAATATACAGCTTGTAAACTGTTGAAGGATGATTTTTTGTAAAAGATATTATGACTGGAGAATTTCATATAAGGTATCAAAAGCCCTTTCCTTTTTTTCCAAAGTCCGTTCTTTTAAATTAAATTATTTTTCATGTGTCTGGCCTTATTCTTCCGCTTTGCTACAATGCCTTTTTTAGTAAAGTCAAATTAAATTTAAAATTTGCACCGCTTCAAACATGAAAAAAATGAAACTTCTTATAGACCATTATTATTCTAATAAAATGTGCTTCTAGGAAAATCCATCAGTGCCTTTCCTTTTGAGAGCCCTATTCACATACCAATGGTAGGATTTGAATCTCGTATAAATGACTAAGGCTCATTTGAGGGTGGCCTGAGGGGCCCTAATCCCGAAATCCCGGGCTTAAAAACATGAAATCCCGAGGTGCGTATTTTAACGAAATTCATATCCCGACATGACTAAGGCTCATTTGAGGGGTGGTCTGAGGGGCCCTGGTCCCGAAATCCCGGGCTTAAAAACATGAAATCCCGAGGTGCGAATTTTACGAAATTCATATCCCGATATCACGAAATAAAAAATATATCTACATTCCCGCATCCCGTAAAGATCAATCCTGAAATCCCGACCTTACAAACACCGGATCCCGACGTCCCGAATATGTCCTGCCTCCCTCTAATCTCTACCCTACTTTCATTTTGGCCAAATCACTACTTTCACTTTCAACAATGAATTTGTATGCCCCATTTATGGGAATTATGTTTTCTAGTCTGTTCGACCGTTCGTTCGTCCGTTCGTTCGTTCGTCCGTCCGTCCGTCCGTCTGTCCCGCTTCAGGTAAAAGTTTTTGTCTATAATTTGATATATGAGTACTTTTATGAACTGAATATATTAAGACAGTTAGGAAGAGATTTATATCATTATACATAGATGCTTATGCAGTTTTTAGAAATGAATTTTTAAACACATACGAAATTAACAAATATATTAATGCTAAAAACAGCAAATTTTTAAATGATGTAAAAAGATACATATGAGAATGAATAGCTAAATTTAATATATTTTCATGTATAAAATTTGTGTAGCAAATGTTGACAATATTTCTGAACACGTGGTAATAAACCAAAACAGCATGCTTCGTGAAAATGTACAGACTTTTGTCTCAAAACGCATTTATTACACACTTTATCACTTAATCAAATGAATTTCCATTTACAATGTCGAAACTTACCACATATAAATTTTAACTTAAGTTTAAGTTGTTCGTGAGTATCAATAAAACGTATAAATTAATCCGCACAATTAATCAAACAGCTTCAACGGTTTTCATCAATAAGGTTAAACAAACTATCTATAAATATGAATTCACTGCATAAATTCCCTGGTTATCCAGTGACTATTTCACAGGGATACTCGGCCAACTGCTGTAGGTCGAGTAATTTGTCATAACAGCAAAGAAAAGTGCAATAAAGATATTATTTAAAAAAAAAAAAAAAAAAAAAAAGTTTTTGTCGAGATAGTTTTTGATGAAGTTGAATTCCAACCAACTCGAAACTAATTTAATATGTTCCCTATGATATGATCTTTTTAATCTTAATGCCAAATTAGAAATTTTACCCAATTTCACGGTCCACTAAACATAGTAAATGATAGTGTCGATGTGGCATGCGTATACTATGGACACATTCTTGTTTCCACATGTTTTACTTATTTCAATATATATGCAACTGGTACGTATGACCCTTTAGATAGTAAATATTTCAGAAAAAAGTAGACAGAATACAGAGAGTCTCTGTATATTATAGTAGTATAATCATAATTTACAGGTGGATAAACGCGAAAACATAATTGTCTCTAAGGAGGTATAATAGTTGTGGTTCTTGCGACCTAAAAACCATGATATGGAGAACGCTCTGATTGGCTTATTTATTTTTCATTTTTGTAATCTATCATACGGTTCGTTGTTCTTGTGCATGTATAAAACCGGAAGTCTTATCTATGACTAAAAGTCAGTTTGATAACGGAAACAATATCCGGACACCTATTTTGTCGTTTTTCTCCCAAAATAACTCAATCTGAATAATCATAAGAATGGATGACAAATGCGACTATGCATGTTACCTAAAGAACACAGAGGCATGATGATTAATTTATTGTGGAAGGAAGAGAAGCGACACACAAAATAAGGTCTTCTCGTTTTATAGTATAGATAATGTATTTGTCTTTAGGGATCGAGTAATGCCAATAATTTAAGACAGCGTGTCTGCTTCATTTGAGTTTTGACATAATTGTATACACCATATTAAACCAACAAATGCCTTTACAAGTAACAGGATGATTGCGGTTGGAGATTATATGATGTATACAACAACTTGAAACAGTGTATTCTTGACATCAGAATTGAACATGTGTTATTAACCGACATAGAAAGCAAAACGTGCAGTGAAATATTACCAGAATACGGCTTTAAAAGAGAGCAATTTCATAATCACTTGGAAGAAGATGCTCTCTGTGATTTCGGAGTAATTTGTCTCACCACACGTTAGGAAACTTAATGAAGATGAGGGTAGATTTGGCCTTGCACATCTATGACGGTCTTACTGGATGGGAATTTTTGAAAGTCACAACATAATATTTATAAGATAATAAAATAATTATTGACGTTGGTATTTTATTATTTTTACACATTTCAAAAAAATAAATGAAATTATAGATATACATTATTGTCTTTAATTACCATAAAATACTAAGTTCTAATACATTTATAGATTTGGAACAATTTTAAATTCTATAAAACAACTATATGTAAAGATAAAATTATAACCCTATTTAAGGTCGACAATCGACACATAGGCTTTTTGGAATTGAACATAGTCCAAAGGAATGTAACTCTTGTATACAAATGACACATCAAAAGAATTAATAACACAAAATTCGTGATCCACCTTCAGTGGCTATTCTAATTTATGAATATAACAAGCAATTTTAAATCTATAGGTTTGTGACAGGGTTATTTTAATAAATTTCCTGTTTACAAAACTTTGAATATTTAAAAAAACTAAGGATGTTCTTATCCCTGGAATAGATTACCTTAGCCATAGTGTCTTATGTAGACGAAACGCGCGTCTGACGTAAGGAACTATTATCCTGGTACCTTCGATAACTATTAGTGAAATATATCTGTTTTTTGTTTTGTTTAAACTACTCAGGAAACAGCACGAACTACTTGATTTGCATAGCTCATCATAAAAGTGTTTACAATTAATATAATATGACTGTTAAATCGTCAGGTGAACTAAATTGTATAAAATATAATAATAATTATACAGTTGTAATGTATGAATTCGTGTAGGATAGAAATTTTATTTATTTGAAAGGTTATATTTTTCATATTCATCTACATGTAACATTATAACTTAATAAAAAAAAATCAGCCGTGAATGTTATTATATATTACATTATTTACCCTGTCTTAGACTTTAATGACATGTGATATTATGTCCTTTGCTCCTTTGGCCGTTAACAAATTTGAAAAAATCATTGTTAACAAAACAAAGGGAGTACGTATGCGTATCAAATGACATTCAATAGTCACAATGTTTTTCTGTTGAACTTCGTTGATCTCCAATAATGCAAAGTGATATCAGGTTGTTGGTAAGAATTTCAATATAAACTCGATCATAATAGTCAGCGAAGTGCCTATGTCTTCATCGCTAGATTTGCTGAAGATCCCATGCTTCCTCGAATGATTCAGAAGGCCCGTTCAAATCTTTGAATGTAGTATTACGAAAACAATATTTAATACGATTCCTAAAATAAGGAAAAAATAATTGATAAAATCATATAACTATAAGTCGGTGTCAAGTGTTGTTTATCGCTTATTCATAATCTAATATATTAACTACATGCAGGTATTGTTTGAAACTAACACTTATCTTAATCACACAAAATACGTCAACTATTTAACAACATTTAGATATATCAAGCCATCGATATTGTTGAACAATTATATGCAAAAGAAAAGTTTACCGTTTTCTTATAATCATGACAATCAGCATCACAATTATCACTACTCCAATGATTGACAATGTGACGCCAAAATAAATATCTGCAAACATAATAAACAGTACTATTACTGAAAATGAAAATGAATGAAATTAAAAACGACAACTTTCATTTCGACTTCATTCATCAAACCTTGTCTGCCTTTCCGAAATACTTACATCTTGTATATTTCATTGCAGGTAAATACTACATGTAATTATTTATACTGGTGGTTGATAGCTGTTAACTCACATACTTTAAAATTGTTGTGTCATTGAACGCATTGACGTTTACCCGAAATATGCGAAATGAACTTCAACTCGTATCATGAAACACACCATGGAACCAAAACGATAGACAAGAACTCCACTAAACGTTGGGTCAAAGCCATGTGCCTCTGATTGGAAACAGTATACATGTAGGCATCGTATCCCAAACTGATGTTTTATCATATAACCAAAAGTCCGGTTTTTATTAGTCACAATTTGAATAAGGAAAGACTGTTTTACATTTACGAAGAATTGAATATGGTTATCTGTCACCTTGAATAAAGACGTCTAATTATAATGTGATTCTAGTGTTGTTGTCATGAGGCACTCATGTTTATAGACTTATAAGTTCTGAAAAACATATATGCACTGTTTTGAGCGCTGAGATATTCAGAAATGTTGCTCAAATATATTTTAGATAATATCATTAAAAGAGTGGATGACTGGCCTGTTGTCACTTGGTATCTAGATCTGCTGCTAGCGTTCTCATTTCAAAGATTATTCAAATGAATATCGACAGTGTCATCAAAAAGAGGCAAGTTTTCGTGCAATGATCAAACTTTTGTCTTGAAAGAATGTAAAAAAAAACATACAAGATTAACATCTTTAGGTAAGTGGTTACGTTGTTCTAAATGTGTTAAATACAGAACACCCGTATTTTGAGTTGGAAGTTAATTTGTTTAAAGCTAAGAAACATGTATACATCCATCGCTCACCGGAGTATTTTCTTATATGTGAAATGCCAAGTCAAAATGAACAGTCGAGGCAAATTGGAAATTCTTTAGTATTATAAAAGTTCATAATTTTATAAAAAATCTAGTAACAAAATTGAGTTGTCTTTCTTATAGTCGATGTGTTCCCCTCGTTTTAAGTTTGTAACCCGGGTTGCTTTTCGTTTAAGCGATTTATGACTATTGACCAGCGGTATACTACTGTCGCTTTTATTAGACATCAGACATTGGAGTTTCCACAGTTTAGAATCCATCGATTCGTTTATCTTTTGATATTGCGATCTTTCAAGAATATGTGGACTACATGTGTTTGATGAATAATTTAAATATATAGTTAATGTTGTAAATATAAGTTATTATCATTACTGAAACAATATGTCTTCAAAGATCGATGTGACAAGGGTATAACAAAAATACCGAAATTCAATGCTAATTCTATAAAAACTGACAATATCAAACGCTATAAACAACACATAGAAGCTAATAGCTCAAGTTTAACTTTCAAATTGAAAGTACAACAGAAATTAGATATTTTTACAACCAATTGTTTAATGTTTAACATATATAAAATGTTCAATCGCATATTTTTAAAACCGAGAAATCCACATTTAATAGCGATTTGAATGACGAACTTTAAATCAGATGTTAAGTGAAAGAAACAAACAGATGCGTTAA
Organism: Mytilus edulis; assembly: GCA_019925275.1. Lineage (NCBI taxonomy): Eukaryota > Metazoa > Mollusca > Bivalvia > Mytilida > Mytilidae > Mytilus > Mytilus edulis. Next base: position 61,202,741 of record CM034356.1, read on the forward strand.
CGCATATGGCTCTTGAGGCTTAGAGTTAATTTTTGTCTTGCCAAAATGCTTGAATAAATCAACAATGTGTAAATATGATTTTGCATGTAATACTAAACAATATTTTTATAAACGACGATACAGCATTTAAAACAGGAGGCTCTCAAGAGACTGAATCGCTCACCTTCAATTTTTTTGTTTAAATCATTCATCAATGATTATTTTTGCTTTTCAGTGTGTGCTTAAATATGCCTTTCAAACATTCTTTGTATCTGTCATATTTTCTTCACAGGCAAAAATAATGCATTTTACCCCTAGCAACATTGGCTATTTATCTTGAAGTAAAAGGAAATGAAAGAACATTTACAATTAATAATAATTAGAGTTATCTCTCTTTGCATATTTTAAGTCAGTGTGTAGAAACCAAAAAAAATAACTAAATCTATATAAATTAAGTTAATTATCTCCTTTCAAATATTTCAGACCAAGAATATCTTCCTTTATGCACATTCTCTGGTCATGTACTGGATCTGTGTAAAGTTTAATTAATATTGGTACAGTCATTTAGAAGGAGTTGTGCTTATCTCCCTTGAAAAAAATCTTACCAGAAATATCTTCCTTCACGCACATCTACAGGTTGTGTACAAAAACTGTGTAAAGTTTTATCAATATTGATTAATCTGTTTAGGAGTAGTTGCGCTTACAGACTTGTTGCCATTTATAGCTATATTTAACTAAGTAAAATCATTTATCTCCATTAAAATAATTCCGATCAGAAATATTTTCCTTCATGCACATCCTCAGAATGTGTACTACAACTGTGTGAAGTTTCATTAATATTGGTCCATCCATTAAGGAGAAGTTGCGTTTACGAGACATATATATGGACAGACAGACGGACGGACAGGGTGATTCCTATATACTTCCCCAAAACTTAGTTTTTTGGGGGGTATAAAAAACACAAATTAATACAAGTTACCCTAAGGATTGTTAAGTTTTAAGTTAAAGTGAAATTGGTTCAGTAGTTTAAGAGAAAAAGATTTTTTTAAGTTAGCAAACAATGAAAAATTGTGTAAAATTATCATTAAAGGGCAATAACTCCTCAAGGCGTCAACTGGCATTTTTAGTCATTAAACTTATATGTAGATCTTACTTTGATAAACATTTTTGTTGTTTACAGTTTATCTCTATCTATAATAATATTCAAGATAATAACCAAAAACTGCAAAATTTGCTTAAAATTACCAATTAAGTGGCAACAACCCCACAATGAGTATCAATTTGTCTGAAAATTTCAGGGCTGATAGATCTTGACCTAATAACACTTAAACTCCTCAAGATATTTGCTCTAAATGCTTTAGTTTTTGAAATACAAGCCAACAACTGCATTTTAACCTATGTTCTATTTTTAGCCATGGCGGCCATGTTTTTTACAAAACACAAACTTTATGCAAGATACCCTTAGAATCATTTGGCATAAGTTTACCTGCAATTGGTTCAGTACTTTTAGAGAAGAAGATTTTTGAAAGTAAACAAATATGATGAACAAATTGTGTAAAATTGTCTTTAAAAGCCAATAACTCCTTAAGGGATCAATTTACAATTTTGGTCATTATCTCTTATTTGTAGATCTTACTTTGCTGAACATTTTTGCTGATTACAGTTTATCTTTATCTATAATAATATTCAAGAAAATAACCAAAAACTGCAAAATTTGCTTAAAATTACCAATTAAGTGGCAGCAACCCAACAATGGATTTTTTCCTTAAAAAAACAACTATATCTGACATTTACCCAACAATAGGTTGTTCAATTAGCCTGAAAATTACATAGCAGATAGATCTTGACCTTTTCATTACTTTGACTCCCTGTCACTTTTGCTCTTACTGATTTAGTTTTTGAGATATAAGCCATAAACTGCATTTGACCCCTATGTTCTATTTTTAGCAATGGCGACCATGTTTGTTGATAGATCAAAACTTCGGATGCAATTTATAAATAAGATACCCTAAGGAACATTCGATTAAAGTTTGGAAGTATTTGGCCTAGTAGTTTCAGAGGAGAAGATTCTTGAAAAACTGCAATTTACCCTGTGTTCTATTTTTAGCCATGACGGCCATGTTTTTTGACGAAATAGAAAATAAAACACAAACTTTATTTTATACACCCTGCTGATTATTCAGTTGAAGTTTGGTTGAATTTAGTTGAGTAGTTTTAGAGGAGAAGATTTTTTAAAGTTAGCAAATATGATGAACAAATTGTGAAAAATTGTCATTAAAGGACAATAACCCCTTAAAGGGTCAATTGACAATTTTGGTCATATTAACTCATTTGGAGATCTTACTTTGCTGATCATTTTTGCTGTTTACAGTTTATCTTTATCTATAATAATATTCAAGATAATAACCAAAAACTGCAAAATTTCCTTAAAATTACATATTAAGTGGCAGCAACCAAACAATGGGTTGTTTGATTCATCTAAAAATTTCAGGGCTGATAGATCTTGACCTAATGAACATTTTTACCCCATGTCAGATTTGCTTGCTCTAAATGCTTTCGTTTTTGAGATATAAGCCAAAAACTGCATTTGACCCCTATGTTCTATTTTTAGCAATGGCGACCATGTTTGTTGATAGATCAAAACTTTGGATACAATTTATAAACTAGATACCCTAAGGAACATTCAGTTAAAGTTTGGAAGTATTTGGCTTAGTAGTTTCAGAGGAGAAGATTCTTGAAATAGTTTACGACGACAGACGGGCCAGGTGAGCTAAAAAATGGTAACAGGAATGTTCAGTACGAGCCTGTTTAGAATACATTCAAATAATAATTGAATAGTTCAACTCAAATTCAATCTTATTTGTATTTACCGTCTATAAATTTAGAATTTTTGATAAAAGAGTCATAAATCTATTGAATTTTATCTCTGGAAATAATGATTGACTGATTGACTGTTGGTTGCTTAAACATGGAATTGTTAATAACTGCAAGATTGCAGTTCTTGTTTTATGATGTTCTCGAGGACTGTTTTCCTGTTTGTAAAACTTTATAATACTAAATGTTTATAAGTTATTAGTTCAAGTTGTAAGAATTCAGTTTGGTTAAATGTTATACATGTACATATTTGCCTCATTCTAATTTATAATTATCTTTATATATTGATATCGGGTCACGTGCCTGTACTTAACCAAATACATTTGAATAAATCAGAAATCAATTTCAGTGTTCAATTCGGTTGAAACGAGTTTGTTCATTTAATGCTTCTTTTGCTGAAATGTCTGTCGTGCAAATTGTTCAATTAACTGAATCATTCGTTCGATTTAATTATCTCAACCACATGATACATGAAAAACAAATCTAATTTTAAACATACGGCACTCAACATCTGATTCTGGCGATCCTAAAAAAAAGACGAATATTTTTCTTTTTTAAATACAAAAATGCGTAAACAAAATAATTACATAATAAAAAGTGCATTGTTTGTAAATTTTTTCTGAAAAATAAATATCAAATATGTTGAACTACGACGCATTCTGCTTGTGCCTATTCCTCGATAAGTGTATGCAATTGTCGTTTGTTGTGAATACTATTTCATGTTTTTTTGTTGTACATAATTCGGGCCGTTCGTTTTATAAATTGAATAGTGTAAATAGTTCAAAGATACCAGCTTAAAATTTGATACGCCAGACGCGCGTTTCAACTACATAAAACTCATCAGTGACGCTCAGATCTAAATAGTAGAAAGTCCAACAAATATGAAGTTGAAGAGCATGTAACATTGTCTTTGAAAGTCCTTTTTTTTAAATTTCTATACGTAACGGGGTTGTTTCATTGCTGAAGATTATACAATGAATTATAGCTGTTTATATCTCTGTCATTTGGACCCTGCTATATAGATGTCTCTTTGTCATTCATACCACATCTCAAATTTATATACATTAGTTACAACAGTCGAGAAAATATGAAAAATCCTATTATAGCAGTATCGCAAAAGCAACTTCAACATGCATTTAAAAGTAACATACCATAAATACCGAACTCAAAGGTAAATTCTTAAAAAAAGGCCCTTATCACATTGCAAAATCAAAACACATCAAACGAATTTAAAAGAAACCTGGATGTGGCTGTACATTTTGTCAATTTTGAAATATAGCTCTTAATCTTTTAAAGAAGCGTTGGATTTTCAAATAATTTTACCTGAAGCATCATTAAAGAGATATGTATTGTAAAAATGGGCATTTAGTTAAGAAAAATGTTAATACTACCACTGGAACGATGACTCTGCTGCTAAAATGACGCCCAGTAGCAAGAGTTTTTGTACGTAAAAAAACTTTGTTTTTTTACTCCGTACAACACGACCATAAACGCCTATAAATAATACTTCATAAATTCGGTTAAGATAGCTATTTTAATTCAGGTGAGAAAGATGGTGGTGACGGTTCGTTGTTTAACATCCATCAGGAAATCAAATGCATCTTTAGGACGATATCATGAATATTATCCCTCCTACATATAAGAATGATACGCTGAACAGGAAGATTAACGTGCTAGATCACAGTGTAACCATCTAAAGAAAGACATGTAATTCAACCGAACACATTATTTCGATTCTGAGTCAACCAATCGTTGATTTTATATATGTAGTTACATGATTAGCGAAGCAGCAGCAAATACCAAGTATCCCTTATGCACAGATCCGACTCCTTGCCTGGATGTGGCTTTAAGTTTTGTCAATTTTGAGATATACATGTAGCTCGTGATCTTTTAAAAAAGCGATGGATTTCAAATATTTTTACCTGAATCATCATTAAAGAGTTATGTATTGTAGAAATGGGCATTTAGGTAAGAAAAATGGTACATTTAATATCAATACTGCCACTGAAACGATGACTCTTCTGGTACACTGACGCCCAGAAGCCAGAATTTTGTACATAAAAACGCATTTTTGTAATTTTTATTTGCTGTAACACAATTTTAGAAATGATTTTAAATTGAGGAATATATCTCGCTAAAAAAACCCAGAAAAAAAGGAATATATCTCGCTCATGCAAAGCTCTGATTTCTTGTCAGACTTTAACTATACTGTTTGTTCTTTTAGGATTATAGCTCATCGTCTGTTGAAAAGGCTTATGATTTTAACATATTTTGGCCATAATCATCACTGAAGAGACATTTACTTTGTTTTTTAAAAGGCCATGAATTAAATCCACGACCTGTCGCACTTGGGCGCGCTTGAAATAAGAATGATGATTACGTGATTTTTAATAGCGTTATACGGGACCTAGCAAGGTTGCATCACAATGTATCACATCCAATCAGTAATTAGGGAGACTTTTTTGTAAATTATTTCAAGTAAATTTTTTTTTTTAATTGAATAATCAGAAAGGAGAATTGCCTCCATCAAGTATGTTTAGCGTTATTTTAAATTGGAATTGACATTTGGGGTAGCGAGAAGGGGATCAAAACATACTAGTTGAGCTATTCCTAACATCTCGACGGTTCGTGCCCAGATAAGTTTGATTTGTTTTTACCATTATTTTGAAATATAATATTAATATGAGGGATCGGGGACTAGCTGAACAAATTAGGTTACAAAGGTTTAGCATCTGATTTGTCTTTTTGCAAATTAGGCTACAATTGTTTTGAAGTTTATAGTGTTTGACGTCCGTGTCATGTGTTATTTTTCATGAAACATATAATTAGATGAGTGATCACATGAGGAAAAATTGGTTCAAACATTTAAAAAAAAAACGCTAATAAAAATAACGAATAAAGAGAAACCAAATAACTAAAAATCCCACAAGTGTATTCAAATCTAATAGAATCAATTCAATATACCTTGCATAGAATAAATTAAATCTCCACAGTCCGGAAAATCACTCAATGATTCTGAAAAAGACAAATAATAGATTACTATAAACGGAGTCTAGCTTGATAATTTATAAAACTGTACATTGTGATCCGTTTAACGAGCATAACAGACTTTTTCTAGCTATAAGCTGTGTTATAAACATCTGACAAACATCATATTTAATATCTGGCATGCATTATTCATTATCAGCATACATTAGCAACGACTACTAGCAGTTACTGAAATGCCAGCTCCTGTCATTCATTAAACTGATTTTAAGATTATGTTTTCATGATTTGAACATTTACAATGTTCACATGGTTCAAGTACTGTGAATGAGGAAAACAAATATTTTTAATTATAAAAAAGAAGATGTGGTATGTTTGCCAATGAGACAACTATCCACTAAAGACCAAAATGACACACACATTAACAACTATAGGTAACCGTACGGCCTTCAACAATGAGCAAAGCCCATACCGCATAGTCAGCTATAAAAGGCCCCGATAAGACAATGTAAAACAATTCAAACGAGAAAACTAACGGCCTTATTTAAGGAAAAAAATGAACAAAAAACAAATGTCGTTTTAAATAAGATTTGTGCTGTATTACATTTATTTTCAAACTAAAAGACAACGACAAGGTAAAAAAGGTATACTTCTGGAAATCTTTGAATTCAATTCTTTGCATCAATTAGAAAAAATTTAAAAGTTGGATAGCATGGCGCTAATTAACGAAATAAATAGGAGAATATACTGAAGTTGTTATTAGTGAAGTTGATAACTGAAGTCATGCAATTCGGTCTTCAAGAAGGCATGCGGTCTAAAAAGTTAACTTATGTGGTCTAGATGTTTAATACGACACTGTAGAACTAACGCAATGGATTTCCACTGATGGGGATCTTAATTGCACTCTTGCGATTTTTATTTGAAGGAGTTGTAATAATACTGTGCTTAAAGGAAAATGGTACCAAAATGTAAAAGTCTTCAGCTTTATTTTCAAAACGGTTTCGTAACTACCAGTGTTTTTTTTAGACTAGATTAAATAAAGGCAACAGTAGTATACCGCTGTTCAAAACTCATAAATCCATGGACACAAAAAAAATCGTGATAACAAACTAAAACTGAGTTATTTGAATAGTCCATTTCTTTAGTGATACCATTACTGACACTATCCTATATTTTCCCTACCCTTTGGGTTTGTTTTATTGGAAACTAAAGCAGAATATATTTCTTCAATTTTTGGACTAAGTCGGGTGTGTCTATTTTTCTGTGTTGGTCTTTGTGTTATGTATTCGGGTTTTGTTTTCTGTAATTAGTTAATACTTCATTTTCATTATAAAATTGAGAATGGAAATGGGGAATGTGTCAAAGAGACAACAACCCGACCAAATAAAAAACAACAGCAGAGGGTCACCAACAGGTCTTCAATGTAGTGAGAAATTCCCACACCCGGAGGCGTCCTTCAGCTGGCCCCTAAACAAGTACTACTAGTCCAGTGATAATGAACGCCATACTAATTTCCAAATTGTACACAAGAAACTAAAATTAAAATAATACAAGACTAACAAAGGCCAGAGGCTCCTGACTTGGGACAGGCGCAAAAATGCGGCGGGGTTAAACATGTTTGTGAGATCTCAACCCTCCCCCTATACCTCTAACCAATGTAGAAAAGTAAACGCATAACAATACGCACATTAAAATTCAGTTCAAGAGAAGTCCGAGTCTGATGTCAGAAGATTTAACCAAAGAAAATAAACAAAATGACAATAATACATAAATAACAACAGACTACTAGCAGTTATCTGACATGCCAGCTCCAGACTTCAATTAAACTGACTGAAAGATTATGATTTCATCATATGAACATCAGGCACAATCCTTCCCGTTAGGGGTTTAGTCTCATACCATCATAACATATATGAGAAGAACATAACCCGTGTCATGCCAACAACTGTTTTTAGAATAAATGTGTTTAGTTCCGATGCAAAGACCTTATCAGTGACTCAATATTAACGCCAAAATATGCAATCTTTAATGACTTGACAACAGTATCGTAATTATATCCCTTCTTAATAAGTCTATTCAAAGGTTTTGTAAGTTTCTGAGGTGAATACTGACACCTTTGCGCTTTATAAAGAATATTTTCATAAAAAATTGGATGTGAAATACCTGAACGTATTAGAAGTCTGCATGTTGAGCTATATTAACGAATGATGTCTTTATACCGATGATAAAATTTAGTAAATGTTTTGACTAGTTTGTGATATCGAAAACCCTGGTGTAATAATTTTTCAGTAATACATAAATTTCTCTCGTTAAAATCTAAAACATTGTTACACACAAGAGCGAATCGTACAAGTTGAGAATGTATGTCTTTTAAATTCATTTGATAAAATTTACTGTTTGCAATAGCATAAATTGTTCTAAATAATGAGGACGTTCTTATCCCAAGCAGAAAAACATAGCCGTATTTGACACAACCTTTTTCAACATTTGATCTTCAGTGCTGTACAACTTTGTACTTTTTTTCACTTTCGATCTTTCATATCTGGGCGTCACTGGTGAGTCTTGTGTGGACGAGGCGCGTTTTGGCGTATTGAATTTTAAACCTGATGCCTTTTGTTATCTATTAATCATGTGTTTCTTTGTCTAATACGTTCTCCTATTTATTTGTATTGTAGTCCTGTAATATTATGTTGTCATTTCAATGTGATATTTAACATTGTCATTAAAGTGCGAGGTTTGGCTTGCCACAAAACCAGGTTCAACCCACCACTTTTATCTTTAAAAATGTCCTGTACCAAGTCAGGAAAATGGCCATTGTTATATCATAAATTTTATTTAGTTGTTTTATATACTATGTTATATATATATATTAATAATAAAAAAATCACTGCATTATTAACTTAACTCAACTGACACAATAAATCTGTACTAGGCTTAAGTTAATGGTGAAAATAGTCCAGTTACCATAAAATGCTTCAAAAATATTCATAAACTTTTGAATAATATTGAAAATATTAGTCAAAAATTCATTTTTTAGATTATTTGATCAGCTTTTTTTATTTATATTTAAAAGTTGATATATATTATTATGTAAGTGTTGATTAATATTGTGTTGAAGTTATATTACATGTATGATTGATTATTGTGTAATTTTAAAATCAATACTACATTGAATACATTTTTAATTTAAAGTTATTTGAAGTTTCAAATTTCATTTTTATTAAAACTATTTCCTAACTTGATTAAATTCAGTTAATAGATACAACGAATAGGTCTAGGTTGGTTGAGACTTGGTCGAGTATGGTTCAGACTAGGTCGAGTACGGTTCAGACTAGGTCGAGTATGGTTCAGACTAGGTCGAGCATGGTTCAGACTCGTATTAAATGGTTAAGTACTGGTCAAGTACAAATTCAGACTGTTAAGTATAGTTCAGACTACAGTCGAGTATTATCAAGTAAATTTCAGACCAATTCAGACTGGTCGAGTAAAACTCAGTACAGTCGAGTACAGATATAGGCCATTTAAGACTTTTACTGGTTTGTAGTGTTACATTCGCGAAAAGAATGACAGCATTGTATTAACGAAATTTGGAACAAGTCCACTGTCATCTTTGGGATATTCCGTAACTGTCAACCAAAACATGATGGGGTTTGTAAAAATAACAAAAGGATGCTTTTAACTTCACTACTTGGAACTCTTGGTTAATTAGCCTTCTTGTTAGCAACATCCCTTTACCAAGGAAAATAGAAATATCAATGTTAAAAAGAAACATCCTAAAATCATTTTGTTCAGTGTTATTCGTTAGTATTTTCCAAATACATACTTTGATACTGGAATTATTGTTTGTTGACCGTTATGACGGAGTTATAATTTTATTATATACCTGTCCAATTGCAGATGGATGTTTTGTTATTTTTTAGTTGAAGAAAACATTCTGGGTTATTAGAATTTCTGCAGTTTTCCAATCCTATTATCTCCTTACATAGAGTACATAGTCTTACCTAAACAGATGAAAAGTATAGAAAACATATAACATATATATTACATATTTAAGACATACTCTGTACTTTAAACCACTTGAAGCTTAAAAACTGTATGCATACAATATTAAAGAAAATGAGTTGCACTTATCTATGTTTTTGTAATACCTTAGAACCGTATATTTGAAGAAATAGTGATTTTAGGGCAATGCAATGTATTATATTGCATTGAGTTTTTTTCCATTATATAATGACGTTAACGGCCCAATTTTACTGACACAGATGACATTTCCACAACTATCTCTTTAAGTCTCTGTCTCTTTAAATCTAATATTGTAAAAATAAGGACATATGAGTCAAGAACAATTGAAATATATATATATATCTAGTAACGTGTCACACAGTAATAAACTCAACTCCAGAGATATATCTATGAAACTCTCTGATGTAAAAAAAAAAAAAAAAACAACATTTGTACAATTTAATACTTTGAACATTTATTTTTATTCTAGAAAATTAATTTAACATTTATCTCATTGAAGGCTTAATATGGACCTTTTCATGAAATGACTCACTGCACTATTTATTTCCATCTCGGCTTAACAAACTAGTACTGAATAATTGGACATTAACAGCATTTCTGCACACGCCTTCACATAACGATGCAAGCTTTGACTTTTTTTATAATTCTATGTTTGTTAAGACTGTTAAGAACTTTTGTGATCTTTTGATTTAATAGATTACTTATCATGTCTATGAATCGATATTAAGTCACATAAATGCATTGTAAATATAACAGTGTGTTTACTTACAGTTATTTTTGTACAGTACGTACCACTTGTTCCTATATTGGATAAGAATACATAAAGATTAAATAGTAAACACATAACGATATATATGAAAAATTACATCGGTAAATTGTTTTTACATTCAAAAGTTTTTGCTTGTTTCATAACCTGGAATTGCATGTGAAATTGTTGAATACATTTTATTGATAAGACTTTGATTAATGAAAGAAGTGTTACTCACCTGGTTTACACTGACACGGCTTATGTGGAGCCTCATAATATAAAGGAGAGCATTCCATGCATTTGCCGGAGTTCTGACAAGGACAATGAAGTTGATCTGTACACCATTTACCTGTAAACACATATATGCATAATAACATTAACGGTACCAATTTTCCTGCACCAGATGCGCATTTCGACAATACATGTCTCTTCAGTAATGCTCGTTGCCAAACTATTTGAAATCCAAAGCTTATTTAAAAGATGATGAGCTATAATCCAAAAGTCCAAAAAGTAAAGCCGAATCCGTGAAAGGAATCAGAGCTTTGCACGAGGGAGATTTCTTAATTCCTTAATTTATACTAATTTCTAACATTTTGTAACAGCAATTGTTAATAACACAAAAAATCCATAATTTCCAGCTACTGGGCTGGTGATACCCTCGGGAACTAACAGTCCACCAGCAGAGGCATCGACCCAGTGGTAGTAATAACATTAACGGTACCAATTTTCCTGCACCAGATGCGCATTTCGACAATACATGTCTCTTCAGTGATGCTCAGTTTAAGTTTGACAATGAGTAAACATTTCAATTATTTAGGAACAGTAAGCCAACCGAAAGGCATATACTATTAGACTAAGAAGGGTATTATAAAAAGCTGATTAAACGAGAAGTTGTAAAAAAGTGCTAATTGCAGAACATGGAAAGAAAATTAAAATTAGCCTATCTTTTCGTGTTAAGAGAACTGTATCAATAATTTCTCTGATTGGCTTTAAACGACCAAAACTGTTTTTGAATTAATTTTAATCAAAATGAGAATTTAGCACCGAACTTCAAAGGTCAAAACATAGGGCAGTGCGGCATATTTTCAAAGTTTATATGCCCTGAACTTCTCATAGTTTAAACTAACACCAATTTTCTTTACTACCCCTACCTCGAATGAAAGGTTAACACAGATTTCAATGTAAACAATATGCACATGTTTATTTACTGGTAACATTCCCAATTTAGTTCTCTGTGAGATGGAACACAGAGAGCATAACTTGGAACCAGTATGTAAACAAAATTAATTTTCTATGAATATTCAAGATCTCCCCAAAGGAGGCGTGTTTTGAAAACAGCTGTATTTACAAAGTGCAACCTATAAATATAATTTCTTTCGTTTGAACGTAGTGAATAAGAGTGAAATTATTTTCTCTTGTTTGTTCATGATGTATGTAGGTGTCGTGCTTATCGCACGGTCATTTTTCCCGCCAAAACGGGGGTTTTGGTCATTCAGCACGACAGCGCCGAACCGTCAACACACATTTATCTAAAGTTTAATTCTTAAGTAAGTTGGTAAATTTTTTGTAATGTCGGACCCTGAAGAGATGGAAACCCAAGAACAGGAGGTGTCTCTTAGAGACGTTATGAAAGCTGTTAAAACCCAGGGTGAATTTAACGAAAAACTAAGGAAAGACATTTCCGAATTAAAACATGAAGTTCACGGGTCTACCGTTGCAGTTGCTTCCCAGGTTAAAAAGTTAAAAACTGAATCTCAATATATTTGGAAATATGAGGGAAATAAGGTTCAATTTCTACTAAATACTGAATTTTTAGAAGACCTGACACAAGCTATTTGAGCCATTGATAATTCAAAGACCGACTACGCACGGGAAACTATTACTGAAGTAATTGACAAGATTAAAAGACGAAATAAACTTGTTAAGATTGCCGATAGTAGTGAAGGGGGTTGGGAGACTGTTAGGCAATATGAAAGTAATCCAGTGGCCAGTAACTCCGACGATGAGAGCAAAATTAATAAAGCTGAGAGTAGGGCGATACGTAAACGTAATGCAAAAGGAAAAAAGTCTGCTTCTAAGAAGGCTAATTATTCTGCTCCCAGTACTCCTTCTCAATTTGTTGATACTTTCCAAACAAAAAATCAGCCCTTTCGTGAACCCCAGTCATGGTACAATGGTCAAGCCTTGTATCAAAATCAACCCAGCACGAGCGGATATCAACGACAAAATAGACAAGGTGCATGTTATGGTTGTGGATCGTTCCAGCACTGGAGAAGCCAGTGTCCCTTCAATCCCAGACCTATCCAGCCAAAATCGAAATAGTACAGACTTTATAAAAGATGAGTATAATTGTAGCATAGATTATTTAATTGAAAATAATACAACTAAAGTATCTTCGATAAGTGACTCGGATAATCTCACTAATGATTACTACGAGTATGAACAGGGACAGGCACATATTATTGTGAAGGACAGGCTTAAAAGTCACTATTCTTTTTGGAAAAATATTGGTTGTTATGATTATATTTTAGATACTATTTTGAATGGTTACAAAATTCCTTTTTACAGTACCCCTCCTTCTATATGCTTAAAAAACAATCGATCGGCAATCATCCATAGCGAGTTTGTTACCGAAGCTATACATGATCTTCTTATAAGGGGTTTGATTGAGGAATGTGAATTTCAACCTCGTGTTGTAAATCCTCTTACAGTTTCAGCGTCGGACGGTAGGAAAAAACGCCTTATTTTAGACCTCCGTCATGTTAACAAACATCTTTGGAAATCAAGTGTAAAATTTGAAGATGTTCGCATAGCCATGCAGTTTATCACAAACAATTCTTTTTGCTTCCAGTTTGATATTGTGTCGGCATATCACCATGTTAATATTTTTATGCCACATACAGAATTTTTAGGGTTTTCCTGGAGGCATGAAAACACCGAAAAATGGTATAAGTTTTTGGTTCTCCCGTTTGGACTTTCGTCAGCATGTTATATATTTACTAAGATCACAAGACCACTTATAAAAAAGTGGAGGGGTGAAGGTAAACAAGTTTTAATGTACCTAGATGATGGTTTAGGCACTCATACGGACGAAGAAACTTGCAAAACTATGTCTAATCAAGTGAGACAAGATTTAATTCAGAGTGGATTTGTTCCTATAAATGAAAAATCTAAATGGTCACCTATGAAACTTTTGGTATTTTTGGGTTATTCAATTGACACAAACCGTGGCACTATAACCATTCCGAACGAAAGAGTTTAAAAACTATTGCTGACGTTGAATATTATGTATCTAAACATGGCAAAGTCCATGCACGATTGGTTGCTTCTTTAGTGGGACAAATAGTGTCCATGTCATACGTCATTGGTAACGTTGCTTACATCATGTCTAAACATTTAAGCATTGATATTTTAAGTATGACTTCGTGGAATATTTGTATTGTTTTATCAACAGAAAGTTTGATACAAATTAAATTTTGGAGAGAAAATTTAGAACACGTAAATGTTAAAAAGTTTTCTTCAGATGTGTCATGTCAATCTGTAGTTTATAGTGATGCAAGCAATACAGGATATGGTGGCTATGTTGTAGAAACACCTTTTAATATAGCACATGGTATGTGGTCCGAATGTGAGGCTTCAAAGAGTTCTACGTGGAAAGAGCTAAATGCTGTTAGAAATATTCTATTATCTATGATCAATGTATTAAAAGATAAACGAATTAAATGGTTCAGTGATAACCAGAATGTAGTAACTATTGTGGAAAAAGGTAGTATGAAACCTGAGTTACAGGATATTGCTATGTGCATTTTTGAGAGATTGTTTGATACATAATATATCTATCGATGTAGTTTGGGTTCCTAGAACCTTGAATGAGAAAGCGGATTTCATCAGTCGTATTATTGATTATGACGATTGGGGTATTGACGAACAGTTATTTATGTATGTAGATTCCCTATGGGGACCTCATGAGATAGACTGGTTTGCAAATGATGACAATCATAAGTTAACGGTATTTTATTCCCGTTATTGGACGGTGAACTCAATGGGTATCGATGCATTCACTATTAACTGGCAAGGTGCCAATGGTTGGTTTGTACCACCTGTATGTTTAGTGTCTAAAGTAATAAGTTACATGAGGCAATGTTTTGCTCATGGGACACTTGTTTTACCTTTATGGAAGTCGGCAAACTTTTGGCCGATGCTATGTCCTACGGGTGAAGGTTTCATTAAAGAGGTGAAAGGCTGTATAGATTTACCTACTAACAAGAAATTCTATACTTCTGGTAAAGGGAATAAATCAGTATTTGGAAATATTGATTTACCCTTCAGGGTGTTGGCTTTGAGACTTGATTTTGAACCTTTTTAACAACTAATATAAAAGTTCTTGAGTTGGTGGCGGTAATGTAACAGTAGGCCTGAGGGGCTGTGGTGGTGGTTTTATCTTAAGTGAAATGCGAGACGAGTTATATGAACATTAGATTGTGAAATTGTTTATATACAAATTGTATGTGCTTTGTACATTATGTTTTAATGTGATTTTTATTTTTACATATGTTTTTGCAGGCTTTCCAAAGCGATCTGTTGGAATTACCTGATACTTTGATTGAGAAAATCCATTTACTTCCTGATCTGTTAACCGAAAGTAAATCTAACAACACCGTTCAAAATTATTATTATGGTTTTTTAGATGGAAAAAATGGGCTTTATCTAATGGAATATCTAGTGAATTTATTTTACCGGCCAAACCAATACATGTGGCTATATATTTAGCATGTTTAGTGCAACAAAATCGTACGCCCAGTCCTATCAATCAAGCGTTTTATAGTATTAGATGGGCACATAAAATTATTAGTGTTATTTCTCCTGCAGATTCTGATTTAGTGAAAAATATTCTTGAAGGAGCTAAGAGACGTCTATCTGTTCCGATTAAAAAGAAAGAACCGATCACTCCAGATATGCTTTCACAGATGTTCGACAGGTTATATTGTGAAAATAATCTTTACAACCAGCGTACTATTTCTGCTTGTTTGTTATCTTATTCTGGTTTTTTACGTGTTTCTGAATTGCTGAATTTGAAAACCTGTGATATTCCATTTTTTTCTAAGTCATATGTCAGTATTCATACAGAAAAGTAAAACGGATATTTACAGAGATGGTGTTCGAATAATCATTGCGAGAACCGGGAATAAATTATGTCCTGTGAAGAACTTGGAGAGTTTTTTTAGAATGGAGCAATAATCCACTTGATACTGATGTTTTCGTATTTCGTAATTTGACAAAAACCAAGGAAAATTATGTGTTCCGAAAAGAAAACAAACCTCTTTCTTATACAAGAATGCGAGAGCTATTTATAGAAGCATTTTCTCCGATTGTGCCAAATATAAAATCTTTTGGCCTTCACAGTCTAAGGTCTGGTGGAGCTTCTGCAGCTTGTAATTTTGGTATTTCTGATAGACTTTTCAAAAGGCATGGACGTTGGAGGTCGGAGACAGCAAAAGACGGTTACGTTAAGGACTCGTTTTCGGACAGAATGTTAGTTTCACAAAGGAGTAGGTCCGGTAAGGACCGATTTTGGCCTCAAATTTCAGGTTCATCTGACGACAGATGTTGACCACTTTTTAAACATTTAAGTGTCTATTTTATTTGATTCAATTAATTTATGTGAGAGATTTAAACTAATTTAGTCATTAAAAACGCTTCGATTGAAGCTCTAATATGAAAAATCTACCAAATATGCCGAAAAATATCACTTTTTAGATGGTTTTTGTCAAAAATGAAAGTGGCCGCATCCGTGTTCATCCTCAACCTTTATATATGTTATGTATTATCATCAAATACAACTTACATTTAAATATTTTGGATGAACACGAATGCGGCCACTTTCGTTTTACACGGAAACCGTTTAAATTTTAACCAAAAGGCTAGAATTTTGAAGATGTCAGTAATTTAGCATGACTTAATGGTGCTAGTACTAGATATATGTACATCGTATTGTAAAATACAGCCCATATTTATGTAGCAGAAGCATTCTACTGTCCAATAAATAACTAAAAGTATACATTTTAACAATTTTGTAAAACTGCTATATTTTGGGGCCAAAAAGGGGTCTTACTGGACCTACTCCTTTGGGTCTTTAGTATATTTTTTCAAAAATTATATTATTAGTCCTTTTTTACATATTGTCCCTTTCTTTGGTTCAGCAGCGGCGTTGTCGTGTGGCTTTGCACTTTATTTATGAGTTTATTGTTTTCTTCATACTGTTTAGCAGTATGTCATTTACAATTTCATCAATACGAAGTATTTGTGGTATATGGTATATGAGACCAATACGAAGTATTTGTGGTATATGGTATATGAGACGGCATTGAGTAGTAATTCTGTTTTTTGAATACAGAATGAAGTTTGTGACAAGAGAAAAGCATTTATTCACATAGAAAACTCTCTAAAATCAGTTTTTCTCACATTAATACTCATTTATTAGAATTAAAGCCGTAAAGAAATCACTGCGTATACGCTAAGTGTACATTTTATACCCCCTCCCCTGTTTCAATTTTTAAAGAATTTGAAAACAAGACTTTAATTATTGCCAGATTACCCTATTTGCATATTTTCTGATAAAAAATGCCTAGAACCTGTTTAAAACTGATTTGATAACATATTGAAAGCATATCAGAATACTATAAATGTAATGTTTAGCAGTCAATCATTACAACATTCAAGATTATATAAAGTATCCAATCCAGCCTCTGTCTCCAGTCCACATCTCACCGTATGCCTATTTGTCAATTAAAGTACACATTTTCTGCCTCAAATGGTCAATTTAGAATTCTTGTCACAACAGTATCATCTTTAACCATACAGCTGACACAATTTAGCTAATATATGTACTAGAAGTGTTCAAACAAAGCCATATTTGTAATAGTTGTATGGATGCAGATACCAGTCTGAGAATTAAATCACTTAAAATGTTATAGAGATGACTACTAACATCTGATTTTTGCATAACTTCCAAGCATAGTTATTTTTTCTATATCAAGAGCTTTAAAATCATAAAATCATAGCATTTACAAGTTAAATTATTTGTTTAATGACCCAGGGGGTAGGCAATTTTCTATGTTTTTTGCCCCTGGGGCCTCAAATATCCTAAATCATTCTGCTGTTTCTAGCAATTTGGAGTATGTAGTACATATCCAGGATAGAACACACTATTGTAAGTTTTCTTGAGATATTTTTGTTTTTCTAGCTTGTATTTATTATGCCGTGGTGACAAAAAAGCAGATTTAGGTGTTGCGGCTTACTTTTGTGTTATCGAAAGGACACAAACATCCCATAAATAATATTCAGGAAGGATCTATGAGTTTCAATGACTGCGAAGAGTAAATATAAGCACTTCTTAACAATTTAACTTACAAATATGCAAATATTATGAATTTATTTTGTATCCAGGACTTTAAGTAAACTATGCATACTGTAAACTGTGAATTTATGCTGAGTCATCATATCTAAGGCTCAGGATTTTTTTATTAATCCTCATTAAATATTTGTAAAATTTATATTTGAGTTAATTTCTTTAAAATCTGTGGAATAAAACAAACTTGATCAAATTATGAATGTTCCCCTTTTTCACTCTATATAGGTTGCATTTCTTTAAATATGGACAATGCAATTTCCCATAGGAACTCCTTTTACGGATAAAACTGTACCACTTTTACTATGAAGTTTTGAAAAAAATCTTAACCTAGAATTGAAAGTTCATATGCACCACAATTTTTTTCAAAGGTCAAAATATAGGGCAGTGCGGCATATTTTTAAAGTGTATATGCCCTGAACTTCTCATAGATTAAACTAACACTAATTGCGTAAACCCCTGAGGGTTTACGCAGTATATATTGGACGAGTGATGTGCAGATGGCAGTTAGGTCCGCTGCTGTATGCCCTGAGGTAATCGGTGCCCTCAGGTAATCGTGGCAATAGTGCTTATATGCGTAGTAATAACATGATCTAAAAATAGAATAAACTAAAAATACATCATTGTACTTTCTATTTCGACTGACAGTATATGTGCGAAAAATAGGAGAAAACAGGAACACATACAATTTTTTACAATAAGTTACGACAAATAATTCACGAAAAAAATCCAAATATTTGGTTTATTTGTGATCATTGCAACGTGAACAGATATTTATTTAGTGAAACGTAAATGACTTAAAATAATTAAATAGAAAACACTTTTTGAATGGCGATTTAAACTTTTATAATAATAGTTGTCAAAAACTGGTTTCATAGAGATTTATGTAAATAAATGTATATACAATTATTTAAACTAACTATTAAAGAATAAAAGTTATCCACACATGCCTAAGGCAGCAAACATTTGATTTTCGGGGGGGGGGGCTATGGATTTTTTTCCTTCGGCGAAAGACAATATTTTTTGGAGACAGGTCGAAAACATTTCTTTTCTTTCATTTCAATCTTAGCATTACATATAGTGGCAGAACAATTAGAAACAAACTTTAAAAAAAACAACCATAGCCCCCCCCCCCCCCCCCCCCCCCCCCGGAAAATGAAATGATTGCTGCCTAAGTTTCGTGAATGTCCAGGTGAAACTTTGACTATCATTGTGTTTGGTAATATATGACACTTACATATGGACAGATTACGTATATATTGATTTTGGTTACTTCTTTTAAAGTAACATAAGTAGAAAATGATAACATTCATGACATTTAATAGATAGGTTATTAAAATCAGTCCATCTTGTTCGACTGCATGAGGGGCAATGGCGGATCCATTCATTTTTTTTTAAAATGGGGGAGTCCCCAATCCAGGACACAAGGAGGGGGTTCCAACTATATGTTCCCATTCAAATGCATTGATCTCCAAAAAAAAGGGTTCCTATCCCCAGAACACCCCTGAACCCACCACTGAGCTGTTACAAAAAATATCGCTATAAACTGTCACGGCATTATTTGAATTTAAGTGTACTGCATGCATCTTGCACTGTAAGATTAGCATTAACACTAATGCAAAATTGTTAAATAATTACCACTTTCGTTGGTTTTTTCTTATCTTTATTTGAAATGTATTTTATTTAAAGCTTCTTTGTGTACCATTCTTTGTTTATTCGAAAGGGGTAGTAGATATATATATATATACAATTAAAATAGAAGAACCTAGATAACGATATGTATGCGTTCAATAATGATACATATAAAAAAAGAAGCTGTGGTATAAATCCCAATGAGACAACATGTCCACAAAAGGACACAGAAATTAACAACTGTGGGTCACCGTACGGCCTTCAACAATGAGCAAAGTCCATATCGCATTGTCATCTATAAAAGGTTCAGAAATAACAATGGAATCCAATTCAAACGAGAAAACTAACGGCCTTAATTATATAAAACAAATGAACAAAAACAAATATGTAGCACATACTAGTAAACAAACGACAACCACTAAATTACAGGCTCCTGACTTGGTGCAGGCACATACGGTTTTTTTTTCTTATAAAAGTTGTACAAACAATCGATATGTGAAAAGTATTCCATCAATTATATCAAAGTATAAATAATCATAAATCTTTATCATTTAAGCAAAGCATACATTTATAGATCCGTATTTTACTCGATTGGCTTTAAAATAGTTAATAATATATAACACTAACATATGGACAGATAACGCATATCTTGATTTTGGTTACTTCTTTTAAAGTAACATAAGTAGAAAATGATAACATTTAATAGATAGGTTATTGAAAATTAGTCCATCTTGTCCGACTGCATGAGGGGCAGTGGCGGATCCATCCATTTCAAAAAGGGGGGTTCCCAATCCAGGACACAAGGCGGGGTTCCAACTATATGTTTCCATTCAAATGCATTGATCTCCAAAAAAAGGGTTCCTATACCCAGAACAACCCCTGGTACCCGCCACTGTCCATTGTTCAACTACTAAATTGTCTGTTTTACTTACTAGTACACTTGGTACAATAAAAAACCTGATAATAAATTGTTCAAATAAGGCCTTTGAAAATAGTGGAATTAATTACTTTTGGGTGTCAAAAACTCGTTGGTAGTACTTGATAAATTGCATGCATATATTGGTGATTTTAAATCTGTTCAAAGTTTTGATTTTTCTACCCTATATACCACTTTGCCTCATATTCTTATTAAGAAAGAATTCACATCCCTGGCATTTAAAAAGTCGGAATGCGAGTACATATGTTCAAACTCTTTGCGATTAATTTTTTAGTAGCAATAAACAAAAGAACTATGTCAATTGGACATGCTTTGATACTATTTATGCGCTTGAATTTTTATTTGATAACATTTTTGTTCGCTTTAGAGATTCCGTATATCGTCAAGTTATTGGAATTCCAAAGGGGACTAACTGTGAACCAATTATTGCGGACCTGTTTTTGTATTGTTATGAGTTACAATTTATGACTTAAATTAGCTAAGACCCATCAAAACAATATTTGATACAAAAATTTAACAATACTTTAGATATTTGGATGATGTATTGGCTCTCAATAATAACGACTTCCGTATGTATACTAAAGAAATTTATCCTGTAGAACTTACTTTAATTAAAGCTAATGATAACAATGACCACTGCCCTTTCCTCGATCTTGATATCTATATCATAAACGGGAAGATTAATACAAAAATTGTTGATAAGAGAGATGTTTTTTTCATTTCCTATTGTCAATTATCCATTTGTAGATGGTGACGTTCCCTTGTCATCATCTTATGGTGTTTTTATATCTCAACTTGTACGATTCTCTCGTGTATGTAACAACGTATTAGATTTTAGCGAGAGAAACTTATGTATTACTAAAAACTTATTACACCAGGGTTTTCGATATCACAAACTGGTCAAAACATTTACTAAATTTTATCATCGGTATAAGGAAATATTCGTAAATATAACTCAACATGCAGACATTTATACGTTCAGGTATTTCACATCCAATTTTTTATGGAAGTATTCTATATAAAGAACAAAAATGTCAGTATTCTCCTCAGAAACTAACAAAACCTTTAAATAGACTTATTAAAAAGGGATATAGTTACGAAACTGTTGTCAGGTCATTAAAGATTGCATATTTTGGCTTTAATATTGATTCACTGATAGAATCTTCGAATCGGAACTAAACACATCTATTTCTAAAAAACAGTTGTTGAGCATGACACGGGTTATGTTCTTCTCATATATTTTATGATAGTATGATACTAAACCCCTTACGGGAGGGATTGTGCCTGATATTCATATGATGAACACATAATCTTTCAATCAGTTTAATTGAGGTCTGGAGCTGGCATGTACAGTAACTGCTAGTAGTCTGTTGTTATTTATGTACTTTTGTCATTTTATTTATTTTCTTTTGTTACATCTTTTGACATCGGACTCGGACTTCTCTTGAACTGAATTATAATGTGCGTATTGTTATCTTTTACTTTTCTACACTGGCTAGATGTATAGGGGGAGGGTTGAGATCTCATAAACATGTTTAACCCCGCCGCAATTTTGCGCATGTCCCAAGTCAGGAGCCTCTGGCCTTTGTTAGGCTTGTATGATTTTAAATTTTAGTTTCTTGTGTATAATTCGGAGTTTAGTATGACGTCCATTATCACTGAACTATTATGCATATTTTTAGGGGCCAGCTAAAGGACACCCACAACTGCGGGAATTCTCGCTGACATTGGAGACCCATTGGTTGCCTTCGGCTGTTGTCTGCTCTATGGTCGGGTGGTTGTCGCTTTGACATATTCACCATTTCCTTTCTCAATTTTAATAACTATGTTTCTGATCTAATTTTGTATTCTATAAACGGCATCTATATATTTACACTACAAATCTACAACTCTCAGTCTATGGCTACACGTGCTGATCTTATCTATATTCATGCATAATATTCATTAGCTGTGTATGAGTATCAAAATCGTATCATACGCGATGATGACCAGCCAGTACACACTGTAAGGTTTTATTCACCAGTATTAAAAGAGAAACATTGCAGTACGAACAGTAATTATTTTTTTCATTTGACATTACTTTGAAAGTAACGTAGTTACAAGCACGGGTTATATAGTATATAACTGCTTTTTTAAAATGTTAATTGTCTTAATCAATCTTATTTGAGAGATGTTGGATATTTTCAAGGAAAAAGCTTCACTTCTCCAGTGGACTTTTGTACATGTTCTGATAACCTTAGGTCATCTCTAAATTACTGTGTATTTCCTGTATCTCAGATCATATCTATGATTGCTCACATGGTGAGGTTACCTCAGGTCACCTCTGTATGATTGAACATTGTGAGTTACCTAATATTACTTCTGTATTGCTGTACATGGTGAGGTTACTCTGTATTACTGCACACACTCGTATTACCACACTTTGTATAAACTTTACAAAACACTATTTTTTTTGTTTTCCTCAGGGCACTTCTGCATTTCTATACATGGCCAAGTGCACATGTTAACTAATGTCATTTCTTAACTACTGTATATAAATATGTAACCTCAAATACCTCTGTATGTTAGAATATGGTGAGGTTACCTAAGGTCACAACTTCATGGTCATTGTACAGCTGCATGTTACCACAGATAAACTTTGCAAAACGCTAATTTTCTACAAACCTCAGGTTACCACAATTGAATGTTCATAACTCCCTTCGTCAGCTTAGTCAGTACAGATTACATCTATGTTCTTTTTTTTCACGGACAGGCTACCTCGGGTCATCTGTAAATTACTGTACATGACCAGGTTACCTCAGGTCATCTGTAAATTACTGTACATGACAAGGTTACCTCAGGTCATATGTAAATTACTATACATGACCAGGTTACCTCAGGGAACCATTGTTCTACTGTGCATGGTAAGGTTACCTCAGGGAACCATGGTACTACTGTGCATGATCGGGTTACTTCAAGGAACCATTGTTCTACTGTGCATGGTCTGGTTACATCAGGGATCCATTGTACTACTGTGCATGGTCATGTTACCGAGGGAACCATTGCACTACTGTGCATGGTCAGGTTACCTCAGGGAACCACTGGACTACTGTGTATGGCCAGGTTACCTCAGGGAACCATTGTACTACTGTGCATTGTCATGTTACCTCAGGGAACCTTTGTACTACTGTGCATGGTCAGGTTACCTCAGGGAACCATTGTACTTCTTGAATGGCCATGTTACCTTAGGAAATCATTGTACTACTGTGCATTGCCAGGTTACTTCAGGGAACCATTGTACTTCTGTGCATTGTCATGTCTCCTCAGGAAACCACTCTACTACTGTCCATGGTCAGGTTACCTCAGGGAACCATTCTACTACTGTGCATGGTAAGGTACCTCAGGGAATCATTGTACTACTCTGCATTGTCAGGTTTCCTCAGGAAACCATTGTTCTACTGTGCATGGTTATTTCACCTCAGGGAACTATTGTACTACTGTGCATTGTCATGTAACCTCAGGGAACCATTGTACTACTGTGCATGGTTAGGTTACCTCAGGAAACCATTGTAATACTATGCATTGTCAGGTTACTCAGGGAACCACTGTTCAACTATGCATTGTCAGGTTACTCAGGGAACCACTGTTCAACTATGCATGGTCAGGTTACCTCAGGAATAAATTGTACTGCTATGCATTGCTAGTTACCTCAGGGAACCATTGTACTACTGTGCATGGTAAATTTATCTCAGGGAACCATTGTACTACTGTGCATGGTCAGGTTACCTCAGGGAACCATTTACTACTGTGCATGGTCAGGTTACCTCAGGGAACCATTGTACTTCTATGTATGGCCATGTTACCTTAGGAAATCATTGTACTACTGTGCATGGTCATGTTACTACAAGGAACCACTGTACTACTGTGCATGGTCATGTTACCTCAGGAACCACTGTACAACTGGGCATGGTCAGATAACCTCAGGAAAGCATTGTACTACTGTGCAGGGAACCTTTCTACTATTGTGCATGGTCAAGTCTCCTCAGGGAATCATTGTTCTACTGTGCATGTCATGGTCATGGTCCCTCAGGGAATCATTGTACTGCTGTGTATTTTAAGGTTACCTCAGGGAACCATTGAACTACTGTGCATGATCAGGTTACCTCAGGGAACCATTGTACTACTGTGCATGGTCAGGTTACCTCAGGGAACCATTGTACTACTGTGCATGGTCAGGTTTTTCAGGGAACCATCGTACAACTGTGCATGGTAGGTAACCTCAGGGAATCATTGTACTTCTCTGCATGGTCAGGTTACTTCAGGAACAATTGTATGGTAAGTAATTAGGGAATCATTGCACTACCGTGCATGGTCAGTTACTCAGAGAACCCTTGTACTACTGGCATGATCAGGTTACTCAGGGAACCATTGAACTACTGCAATGTTCAAGTTCCTCAGGGAACATTGTACTACTGTGCATGGTCAGGTTACCTCAGGGAACCATTGTACTACTGTGCATGGTATGGTTTACTCAGGAACCATGTACTACTGTGCATGGTAGGTTACCTCAGGGAACCATTGTACTCTGTGCATGGTCAGGTTTACTTCAGGAACAATTGTACTACTGTGCATGGTAAGTAACTAGGGAATCATTGCACTACCTGCATGGTCAGGTTACTTCAGAACCTTGTACTACTGTGCATGTAGTTATTCAGGGAATCCATTGAACTACGTGCACATGGTCATGTTACTCAGGAGAACCATTGTACTACTGTGCATGGATCAGTTTATCTTCAGGGAACCATTGAACTTACTGCATGGTCAGGTTACCGCAGGAACCATTGTACTACGTGCATGGTCAGTTTCACTCAGGGAACCATTGTACTAGTACATTGTCATGTACCTCAGGGAACCTGATTAACCATTGTTACTGTGCATGGTCTATTTACCTAGGGAACTATTGTACTACTGTACATGTCATGTACCTCAGGGAACCATGTACTACTGTGCATGGTTAGGTTACCTCAGGAAACCATTGTAATACTATGCATTGTCAGTGGAAACTTCACTCATGGTAGACTCAAACCATTGTTCAACTATGCATGGTAGTTACCTCAGGAAACATTGTACTACTGTGCATTGTAGGTTACCTCAGGGAACCATTGTACTACTGTGCATGGTAAATTTACTCAGGAACCATTGTAAATACTATGCATGGTCAAGGTTACTCAGGAAACCACTGTTACAACTGGCATGTCAGGTTAACCTCAGGGAACCACTTTGTAACAACTACTGCATGGTCAGGTTACTCAGGGAAACAATTGTACTACTGTAGCATGGTAAGTAATTAGGGAACCATTGCACTACTGTGCATGGTCAGGTAATTACTTCAGGGAACCATTGACTACTGTGCATGTCAAGGTTACTTCAGGGAACCATTGACTACTGTACATGGTCAGTTCCTCAGGGAACCATTTACTACTGTCATGGTCAGTTTACTCTCAGGGAACATTGTACTACTGTGCATGGTCAGTTACCATGGAACCATGTACTACTGTGCATGGTCAGTTACCTCAGGGAACCATTGTAGCTTCTGTGCATGTCAGTTTACCTCAGGAACCATTGTACTACTGTACATGGTCAGTTACCTGGGAACCAAGTACTTCTGTGCATGGTCAAGTTACCTCAGGGAAATTACATGTGCATTTCATGTTACCAGTGACATGTACAGTGCATGTCTTCCCAGGGAATCATTGTACTTTCTGTAATGGTCAGGTTACTCAGGGAACCATTGTACTTCTGTGCATGTGCCAGGTTACCTCAGGGAACCATGTACTACTGTGCATGGTAGTTACCTCAGGGAACCATTGTACTACTGTGCATGGCAGGTTCCTCAGGAACCATTGTACTACTGTGCATTGGTCAGGTTACCTCAGGGAACCATTGTACTTACTGTACATGGTCAGGTTACCTCAGGGAACCAACTGTACTACTGTGCAAGGTAGTTACTCAGGGAACCATTGTAATACTGTGCATGTCAGTTACCTCAGGAACCATTGTACTACTGTGCATGGTCAGGTTTCCTCAGGGAACCATTGTACTACTGTACATGGTCATTACTTCAGGGAACCATTGTACTACTGTGCATGGTCAGGTTCCTCAGGGAACCATTGTACTTACTGTGCATTGGTGGCAGGTTACCTCAGGAAACAATTGACTACTGTGCATTGTCAGGTTTCCTCAGGGAACCATTGCACTACTGTACATGGTCATGTTACCTCAGGGAACCACTGTACTACTGTACATGGCCAGGTTACCTCAGGGAACCATTGTAATACTGTGCATTGTCATGTTACCTCAGGGAACCATTGTACTACTGTGCATGGTCAGGTTTCCCCAGGAACCATTGTACTACTGTACATGGTCAAGATTACTTCAGGGAACCATTTACTTCTGTGCATGCTCAAGTTTCCTCAGGGAACCATTGTACTTCTGTGCATGGTCAGGTTACCTCAGGAAACAATTACACTACTGTGCCTGGTCATATTACTTCAGGAACCATTGTACTACTGTGCATGGTAGGTTTCCTCAGGGAACCATTGTACTAATGTGCATGTCAGGTTACCTTAGGGAACCACTGTACAACTGTGATGGTCAGGTTACCTCAGGGAAACATTGTACTCGTGTGCATGGTCAGGTTACCTCAGTGAACCACTGTACAACTGTGCATGGTCAGTTATTCATAAAGATAGACAAGAATGAGATTTACAGATAATTTAGTAGACTGAATTTTTTTCTGAACTCATTTTTTCTTTTTGTTTAGGTTTATGGTGAATGGAAACATAAATATAGACTTTAAAAAAAATCTGCATCTTTTGGGGATATCATTCCAGGAAAGTGGAAGGATATCATGTTTACTTGAAGTGGTGAGGTCTAGTAAAAATAGCAAACAGAAAGTAGAAAAAAATGAGTTGACTTCAGGATTGCGTAACGTTTTATTCTTCGTGGCAAGACCCCCTTTTTTCAATTAAATCACCATTTCGCTTTGGTACATCCATGATATGAACATGATTTTTTTTTCTAAGATCAGCTGTTTTGCATGTAAGCCTATGGAGCAGTCAATAACAAGACTGCAACATTATGTTAATTTGATTTGAATTGATTATATTTGTTGTTATTTTTGGGTTACCTGAGGTAATCCTGTTATGAAAGAATACTTCGTAGATACTTTGCTGGTATATGCAATTTATGCTGTAATTACACAATTTCTTAATTTAAAATGTAGGACTTCATAGATTTGTATTGTTTATGCGATTATATGTAAATTTTAAACGAGTTCACCTGAGTTAAATGGGTTGTATTTGGTGTTATAGTTGGGGTTACCTGAGGTAACCCTGTCATGAATGAATACTTCGTAGATACTTTGCTAGTCTTTACATTAATTGTAATAAACCAACTTATTCATTTTGAATGTAGGACGTCATTGAATTTATATTGTTTATGGGATATATATGTAAAGGTGATCTCAAATAACTTCAGTTAAGTGGGTTATATTTGCAATTATATTTGGGGTTACCTCAGGTACCCCTGTTATGAAAGAATGCTTATTAGATAGTTTGTTAGTGTAAACATTTATGTTGTAATGAAAGAATTTCTTTATTTTACATGTAGGACTTCACAGATGTAAATTGCTTACGCGATATTTAGAAAATGCGATCTGTCTTAACTCGATTTAAATGGATTATACTTGTAGCTATTTTATGGGTTACCTGAGGTAACCCTGTCATGACAGAATACTTAGTAGATACTTTATTAGTATATGTATTTATGGTCTAATCAACCAACTTCTTCATTTTCTATGTAGGAATTCATTGAAGTTATATTGTTTATGTGATGTAAAATGTAAAGGTGATCTGAATTAACTTGAGTTAAATTGGTTGTAATTGCTGTTATTGGTTGGGTTACCTCAGGTAACCCTGTTATGAAAAAAATATTAGTAGATACTATGCTAGTGTATACATTTGTATTTTAATCACACAATTTCTTAATTTATAAATGTAGGGCTTCATAGATTTGTATTTTTTATTTGATGTTATTGTTATGGTTACCCGAGATTATCCTGTCATGTAAGAATACTTTGTAGATAGTTTTCCAGAATATACATTTAAGTTGTAATAAACGATTTACTTTTTTATAAATTTGAACTTCATAGATATGTATTGTTTATATGATATTTAGGAAAGGCGACTTAAGTTAACTTGATATGAATGGATAATACCTGTTACTATTTTATGGGTTACCTGAGGTAACCCTGTCATGACAGAATACTTAGTAGATACTTTATTGTATATGTATTTATGGTCTAATAAACCAACTTCTTCATTTTCAATGTAGGAATTCATTAAAGTTATATTGTTTATGTGATGTATATGTAAAGGTGATATGATTTTACTTGAGTTAAATAGGTTGTTTTTGTTGTTATTGTATTGGTTACCTCAGGTAACCCTGCTATGAAAGAATTCTTAGTAGATACTTTGCTAGTGTATACATTTGTATTGTAATTCCACAATTTTTTAATTTGAAATGTAGGACTTCATAGATTTGTATTGTTTATGTGATGCATATATATTTAAAGGTGACCTCAGTAACTTGAGTTAGATGGGTTATCTTTGTTGTTATTGTTATGGTTACCTAAGTAACCCTGTAATGAATGAATCCTTCGTAGACACTTTGCTAGTGTTTACATTAATTGTAATAAACAAACTTCTTTATTTAAATGTAGGACTTCATGAAAGTTATATTGTTTATGTGATGCACATGTAAAGGTGACCTCAGTTTAACTTCAGTTAGTGGGTTATATTTGTAATTATGTCTGGGGTTACCTCAGGTACCCATGTTATGAAGAATGCTTTTGAGATAGTTTGCTAGTGTAAACATTTATGTTGTAATCGGACAATTTCTTTATTTTAAATGTAGGACTTCATAGATGTGTATTGTTTATGTGATATTTCTGAAAGGCGACTTAAGTTAACTTGATGTGAATGGATAATACTTGTTTCTATTTCATATGTTATCTAAGGTAACCCTGTCATGACAGAATAATTAGTAGATACTTTGCTAGTATATCGATTTATGGTGTAATAAATCATCTTCTTTATTTTTAATTTAGGAATTCATTAAAGTTATATTGTTTATGTCATGTATATGTAAAGGTGATCTAAATTAACTTGAGTTAAATAGTTTGTTTTTGTTGTTTTTGTATTGGTTACCTCAGGTAACCCTGCTATGAAAGAATTCTTAGTATATACTTTGTAAGTGTATACATTTATATTCTAATTACACAATTTCTGAATTTAAAAATGTAGGACTTCATAGATTTGTATTGTTTATGTGATACATATATTTTTTTAAAGGTGATACCTGAGTTAACTTGAGTTATATGTGTTGTATTTGTTGTTATTATTGGGTTACCTGAGGTAACCCTGTAATGAATGAATTCTCTGTAGATACTTTGCTATTGTTTACATTAATTGTAATAAACAAACTTCTTTACTTCAAATGTTGGACTTCATGAAACTTGTATTGTTATGTGATGCACATGTTAAGGTGACCTCAATTAACCTCAGTTAGGTGGGTTATATTTGTAATTATGTCTGGGGTTACCTCAGGTACCCATGTTATGAAGAATGCTTTTGAGATAGTTTGCTAGTGTAAACATTTATGTTGTAATCGGACAATTTCTTTATTTTAAATGTAGGACTTCATAGATGTGTATTGTTTATGTGATATTTCTGAAAGACGACTTAAGTTAACTTGATATGAATGAATAATATGTTTCTATTTCATGGGTTACCTGAGGTAACCCTGTCATGACCGAATATTTAGTAGATACTTTGCTAGTATATCCATTTATGGTGTAAAAAAACCAACTTCTTCTTTTTAAATGTAGGAATTCACTAAAGTTATATTGTTTATGTGATGTATATGTAAAGGTGATTTGAATTAACTTGAGTTAAATAGGTTGTATTGTTGTTATTGTATTGGTTACCTGAGGTAACCCTGCTATGAAAGAATTCTTAGTAGATACTTTGCTAGTGTATACCTTTGTATTGTAACTCCACAATTGTTTAATTTGAAATGTAGGACTTCATAGGTTTGTATTGTTTATATGATGTATATATATTAAAAGGTGACCTCAGTGAACTTGAGTTAGATGGGTTATCTTTGTTGTTATTGTTATGGTTACCTGAGGTAACCCTGTAATGAATGAATCCTTCGTAGAAACTTTGCTAGTGTTTACATTAATTGTAATAAACAAACTTCTTTATTCTAAATGTAGGACTTCATGAAAGTTGTATTGTTTATGTGATGCACATGTAAAGGTGACCTCAGTTTACTTCAGTTAAGTGGGTTATATTTGTAATTATGTCTGGGATTACCTGAGGTACCCATGTTATGAAGAATGCTTTTGAGATAGTTTGCTAGTGTAAACATTTATGTTGTAATCGGACAATTTCTTTATTTTAAATGTAGGACTGCATAGATGTGTATTGTTTATGTGATATTTCTGAAAGGCGACTTAAGTTAACTTGATATGAATGGGAAATACTTGTTTCTATTTCATGGGTTACCTGAGGTAACCTGTCATGACAGAATATTTAGTAGATACTTTGCTAGTATATCCATTTATGGTGTAATAAATCAACTTCTTCATTTTTAATGTAGGAATTCATTAAAGTTATATTGTTTAGGTGATGTATATGTAAAGGTGATCTGAATTAACTTGAGTTAAATAGGTTTGTTTTGTTGTTTTTGTATTGGTTACCTCAGGTAACCCTGCTATGAAAGAATTCTTCGTATATACTTTGTAAGTGTATACATTTATATTTTAATTACAAAATTTCTTAATTCAAAAATGTGGGACTTCACAGATTTGTATGGTTTATGTGATGCATATATAATTTAAAGGTGATACCTGAGTTTACTTGAGTTATATGGGTTGTATTTGTTGTTATTGTTATGGTTACCTGAGGTAACCCTGTAATGAATGAATTCTTTGTAGATACTTTGCTATTGTTTACATTAATTGTAATAAACAAACTTCTTTATTTCAAATGTAGGACTTCATGAAATTTGTATTGTTTATGTGATGTATATATATAAAGGTGACCTCAGTTAACTTGAGTTAGATGGGTTATCTTTGCTATTATTGTTATGGTTACCTGAGGTAACCCTGTAATGAATGAATCCTTCGTAGACACTTTGCTAGTGTTTACATTAATTGTTATAAACAAACTTCTTTATTTTAAATGTAGGACTTCATGAAAGTTGTATTGTTTATGTGATGCACATGTGAAGGTGACCTCAGTTAACTTCAGTTATGTGGGTTATACTTGTAATTATGTCTGGGGTTACCTCAGGTACCCATGTTATAAAGAATGCTTTTTAGATAGTTTGCTAGTGTAAACATTTATGTTGTAATCAAACAATTTCTTTATTTTAAATGAAGGACTTCATAGATGGGTATTGTTTATGTGATATATTGGAAAGGCGACTTAAGTTAACTTGATATGAATGGATAGTACTTGTTTCTATTTTATGAGTTACCAGAGGTAACCGTGCATGACAGAATATTTAGTAGATACTTTGCTAGTATATGCATTTATGGTGTAATAAACCAAACTCTTAATTTTTAATGTAGGAATTCTTTGAAGTTATATTGTTTATGTGATGTATATGTAAAGGTGATCTGAATTAACTTGAGTTAAATAGGTTGTATTTGCTGTTATTGTTTTGGTTACCTCAGGTAACCCAGCTATGAAAGAATTCTTAGTTGATACTTTGCTAGTGTATACATTCATATTGTTATTCCACAATTTTTTAATTTGAAATGTAGGACTTCATAGGTTTGTATTGTTTATGTGATGTATATATATTTAAAGGTAACCTGAGTGAACTTGAGTTAGATGGGTTATCTTTGTTGTGATTGTTTTGGTTATCTGAGGTAACCCTGTCACGTAAAAATACGTCGTAGATAGTTTTCCAGAGTATACATTTAACTTCTAATTAACCATTTACTTTATCATTTTGGACTTCATAGATAAGTATTGTTTATATGATATTCAGGAAAGGCGACTTTAGTTAACTTAATTTGAATGGATTATATTTGTTGTTATTTTTGAAATAACATGAGGTATCTCTGTTATGAAAGAATACTTCGTAGATAATTTGTTGGTATATGCATTTATGCTGTAATGACACAATTTCTAAATCTAAAATGTAGGACTTCATAGATTTGTATTGTGTATGCGAGGTCTATATAAATGTAACCTGAGTTAACTTGAGTTGAATGGGTTGTATTTATTGTAATTATTGGGGTTACCTCATGTAACCCTGTCGTGAATGAATACTTCGTAATACTTTGGTAGTGTTTACATTTATTGTAATAAACAAACTTCTTTATTTCAAATGTAGGACTTCATGAAAGTTGTATTGTTTATTTGATTTACATGTAAAGGTGATCTCAGTTTACTTCAGTTAAGTTAAGTGGGTTATAATTGTTATTATATCTAGGGTTACCTCAGGTACCCATGTTATAAAGAATCTTATTAGATGGTTTGCTAGCGAAAACATTTATGTTGTAATCAAACAATTTCTTTATTTTACATGTACGCCTCATAGATGTGTATTGTTTATGTGATATATCGGAAAAGCGACTTTAGTTAACTTGATATCAATGGATAATACTTGTTGCTATTTTATGGGTTACCTGAGGTAACCCTGTCATAACAAAATACTTAGTAGATACTTTGCTAGTATATGCATTTATGCTGTAATAAACCACTTTCTTCTTTTGTTATGTAGGAATTCATTGAAATTATATTGTTTATGTGATGTATATGTAAAGGTGATCTGAATTAACTTGAGTTAAATAGGTTGTATTTGTTGTTATTGTTTGGGTTACCGCAGGTTACCCTGTTATGAAAGAATTTTTAGTACATACTTTGCTAGTGTATACATTTATATTTTAATTACACAATTTCTTAATTTTATAATAGAATGTAGGACTTCATAGATTTGTATTGTTTATGTGATGTATATATAAAGTTACCTCAGTTGACTTGAGTTTAATGGTTGTATTTGTTGTTATAATTGGGGTTACCTCAGGTAACCCTGTCATGAATGAATACTAGATCATTAATTGAACTTTTATAAAAAAAAAAAAAAAAGTTTAGAATTTTACCAGCCATCCCCACCCTACACGTACATACGAAATGAATGATCGGTGAAAACAAATAATAAAATCATTTGGGAAGTTTGTTGACATCTTTGGTATTTGGTCACATTAAAATTTGGTATTAAGATCTATCTAAATAAGAACTATATTTTCGTGCGTATTTAATCAATGACGCATTACCACGATTACCTCAGGGCACCGATTACCTCAGGGCATACAGCAGCGGACCTAACTGCCACCTGCGAGTGATGTAGTCTTTCGGAACACCGGATGTTATTCGGAACACTTCTGTTCTTTCCATGACCACCTTTCAAATACATACGCAATAGCTATGACCACTTTTCAAATGCATGCGCAATAGCTTTCTAATCTGTTGAATATGCATTAGCATCTTAAGTTGCTATAGAGATATTTTACGTATGATCTGAAATTTATATAATACTTTCTTGCACACGATTACAAGCTGCTAATATTAACCTACATGCGTAGTATTTTAATTAGTCAAACGATGTAACAAGCTGTGAGATATGAGATAAGATTTCATGTAAACAATGCGCTTTATATTCTGAACGAGAATATTAATTAAAATTAAAATCTTTAGAAAGAGTTTTAGTAGCGTTTTCTTTACGTTAAGTGAAGATGTACATGTTGTTTATACTGAAATTAAAGGGAAGTCTTTCTTGCATATGATTAAATTACAGTTTTTTTTTTTTGTTAAATGTTGCAACTTTAAAAAAAAAAAAAAATGGTTATTAAAAATAAAATTAAATAGATATTAAAAATGAAAAAATAAAATATTTGGAACGAGAACAATTAAAAATAAAATCTTTAAAAAAAGTATTAGCACTTTTTGAAATTTTACGTCTAGGATAGACCAAGGACATGGGAATCATAAATACGTGCCTCAAATAGGTGTAAAAACGAGGATTTTTAAAAAAAAAATCGTTTATTGAAAATAACGTTAAAATTAATTATGAAAGTTATGTCCGTATCTATTTCATTAATATTGCAAATTTAAAGTTATTTTCTTTGTTTAAATATTGCAACATTATTTACTTTTTTTTTTAAACAAGGAGGTCACATAATAACCTCTGAATCCTTTTCGTCATTAAAATGCGACTGATAAGTATAGATATTCAATATGAAAAGGGGGGAAATAACCGTGACTGAAATCTAAATCTAAAATTTGTTTTAAAAAAATACACATTTGACCATGCAGATGTAAGAAATGATACTTCAAGCAATGAAACTACGAATTAAATGTGCCACTTTCATTACGACTGATAACCTTAAAAAATAAATCATGCATGCATTTTTAGCAGACTTAACCAGGTCGGCGATAAGATATCGAATATAAAAAAAAAAGATATGGTTTGGTGTCAATGAGACAACTATCTACAAGAAACCAAAATAACACAGAAGTACAAACTATGGGTCTCCGTACGGCCTTCAACAACAGACAAAGCACGTACCGCATAGTCGGCTATAAAAGGCCCCGAAAAGACAATGTAAAATAATCAGTCAAAAAAGAAAATTAACAAAGTCCGTATCATCGTATGCGTAACTTAGTTGCTCACCAGAGGAACACTACGCAAGCATTTAAACCCGCGTTCCATAAGTCTGAAGTACGTCGAAAAGCAAAGGTATGCGCTTGGTGAACGCTTTTCCTTCAGGAAAATTTTAATGGAACATAAAAAATTTCTTTCAGCTCAAGCGTTTGTCAAGCGTATACCTGTAAACTGCACGTACCTAATATACACTCTGCACGATCGTTGAAAACGCTACAGATAAGTTTGAGACACGTGAAGGGCACATTGCATACAAAAATACTCGTCGCCTTAAAGCTTTCATTTAGGAGAAGAAGTCCGATACGGGTGAAACTTCATCAAACCTACAGAAGATATTACACCCTCTCCAACCATGCAACATGGGACAAGACATAGAAGTACAGGAACTACTCCCATTAGTTTGAGCTGTACAAGATCTACAAAAATATCCCGCCTGCCTCAAAGGTGCATAGGATCGACCATGGTCCAGCACTAATGATACAAGTATCAACCAGAGTTACAATGACGTGGTAGTAAGTCTTTAAAGGCCACCGAGCGGCCTCCAAAAATTAAAAAAAAACTCTATTTAGTCGGCTATTAAATGCCCCGACCATTAAGATTTAAAAAACAAAAATCAAACAAAACTAAATAGCCTTATTGATAACAAAATAATTTACGAAAAAAACTTGACCGACATGAATTATGAACAACAACCACTGTACTACATGTTCCTGGCTTTAGAATGGACATTGGTACATAAACAATGTGGTGGCCATAAACCCAACCCTCCCTAATGAACCAAACCATAAGGACAACACATCGCAAGAAAAAAAAACTGTAAAATATCAGTTGCAATTCGCGTCCCTAAAAATATGGGTAAGGTGCACAATAATCACTTACATAAAAACAATAGACACAAATCACTGAAATAATCGCACTTACCGAAAGCTATTTCAAAGCTAGTGAACATGTAGACGAACCAGTGGGCATAGACGGACTGGTAAACATGTAAACAGACGGGCGAATGTGACAGACTTATTGACAAACATTCACATATAGACAGACCTGCAGTCGGGAATGTAGAAAGACTAGGAGAAACGCATAGGTACGCTTTACGCACACCCAATACACGTTTTAGGTCGTTGTGCACACGATACAGATATGATTGACAGGTTGAATGCATCAAATTTACTAACTAATGTATTGGTAGCGTGCATGATTTTTTTTACCACGGCCGACGTACGTCGGATCTATACGTTGATGTGTGAAGCCGGTATTACATTAGGTAAACAGGCAATGTCAGTTTCTAATTCTTATGCACAACAAAAGTAATATAAAACAATACATCTTTATTAAACAATTATCTAATATATATATAATGCCAAACAAGCATTTGGGTTTACGATTGCATTTCTTTTTTTAAAGAAAGCAACTTGTTTTCTTAACTTCCCCTACCTCGTATGAAAGGTTACTACAGATTTCAATGTTAACAATATGCACATGTTTATTTACCGGTAACATTCCCAAGCTATGTCTCTGTGAGATGGAACACAGAGGAACCAGTATGTAAACAAAATAAATTTTCTATGAATAATCAATATCTCCCTAAAAGAGGCGTGTTTTGAAAACAGCTGTATTTACAAAGTGCAACCTATATCCTCACCATCTGATCAATCTCATTTGATGCTCTCATGTATATAAAGAAATCAATAAGTATTTGATTTTAAAGATACTTGAGATACCTTTCGATTCTTAAAAATTCTAAGGGAATGGAAAAGCATTATTTATTGTACCTCATGAAGATATTGGAAAATACCATCGCATAAACAAAAGACGATGAAACGTATTTGAGCTGATAATTTATATTATAAAAAACTTTAGAAATTGTATTCGTCTTAACCGATTTAACCAAGAGTTACAAATGTTGAAGTGGAAATCATCCCTTTATAAATTTTACGGACGGCATCAAGATTTGGTTGACCGTTATAGATCCGTTTCACAGATGATAGCAGATATGTTCTTTATTTCGTTACTAAGATTCCGTTCTATTCATACAAATGTGACCTACGGAAGTAGTCTGAATACCTGGTTTGTTACTAACATGAACAACACAACGGGTGCCACATGTAGAACAAGATCTTCTTACCCTTTTGGAGCACATGAGAGCACTCTCAGTTTTTGGTGGGTACGTGTTGCTTAGTTTTATTTTCAATGTTGTTTTTTTGCTGTTGTTTGTCTTTTTTTTTCTTTTATCCATTGCATTGTCAATTTGTTTTCAATTCATGAGTTTGAATTTCTCTATGGTATCTCTCGCCCTTCTTTTCTGTTCATGGAAAGATCAATGTATATAGAAAGGTAAAGGTAAAAAGAGGACGTATGTATTTTTGTGCATTCCTCGCTTGTTCTTGTAAGATTTGTATCGAGGCCAAACATCATAAAAGTACGTTTAAAGAACAATCGAACGACTAATGATTAAAACTATCTAAAAAAATCACTGATCATCCAGTCGATTGAAGACGTAATGATTAATTAATAATTAGTTAAAGACGTTATGAGGTAGAACAGGATCATCTTTTCGATAACATACTTGGTAATTTCAATTGCTTGTTGTAGTGGTGCGTATAAACACACAGTTTAAAATTTGAGACTATACTAATACAAAATGATATACAGTAATGGTTATAAAGATAAGAAGGTGTGCAATGATTGCAAAATGCGACTACTTTCCTCAAGAGACCATATAACATAGACATTAACAACTATAGATCACCGTAAAGATTTAAACAGTGAGCTAAGTCAAAATCGCATGATCAGCTATAAGATCCATGAAATGGGTGTGTTAAACAATTCAAATGAGAAAACAAACTGCCTAACTCACGTTAAAATTAATAATCGAAAAACGAATATGTCACACAGCAACAAAGGGTCGATGTCATCCGGTGAGCACTCTTCTACACTCATACTACCACAGTTTTTAAAGTTTCCTATGATAGATCAGGGCTATTATGTTTCTTTATTTTAACTAAAGTAAACAAAATATAACTGTGATTGATCAATATCAAAAACTTAATTAATACGCGACGATTGTATCAGCAGTTAAACGGTTTACTTAATGCAAATATTCGAGCAGGTTGTGTTTGTTTGTATGTATAATGACAAATCATCATAAAAGATTTCGAGACAGAAACCTTTGCTCAGGCTTCAGATTCCTCTTTGTATAAAAAAAAATCAGACAATTTTGTTGATCTTCGGACCTGTACTGTAAAAACTTTAGATGTATAAGTTTCAAAGACAGTATACATGTTGTAAGGTTATTTAGCTACAAAATCAGATTTAACTTACAATTTTATTGAACATGTTTGTAAAAAGCAAGATATATATTTTTTCTCTAGATCCGTTGATGTATAACGTTTGATTTTGTCAGTTTTTATGCACGTTTAGAATTGACTTAGGAGTTTTTGCTTCTTGTTTTATTTTTTAACCAATAGTGTTGCATTTCTAGATGCAATTGTTGAATCCTTAAAACACATAACATACATGTACCCCATCAATTGCATTGTAATGGTTATAGCTATCGCTAACTAAAGGTTATGCAATGCCACCGCAGTTACTTCCAAAGATGGAAAACACATTATTTTAAATAATGAATTTGCTAATATAATGAATAAGAGTTTTGATGCATTGAAAATACAAGTAAGTAAAAGTTTTCACACACAAAAAATGTGCCAAAAGCAATACCTGATTACTAATTAGACACAACTACTCCTACAAATTCATATACGTTCACCAGATATAACCAGAAGATGATTTTACAGACTTTTAACCTCCGAACCTCCCGATTGTTTTTGTTCATCGTACTCATACACATATAGTCCTCCAGGTCATGTTTCTACTGGATACCTTGATGTTTTCCCACAATAAACAACTTCGCTGCACTGATGAACCATTGGTGGCTTTCGGCTGTTTTCTTCTCTTTGGTCAGGTTGTTGTGTCTTTGACACATTCCCCATTTCCATTCTTAATTTTAAGAGTGTTTTTGCCAAAGGTCTGACAAATTTACTTTCACAGTTCATCAATCAGAAGAAGAACCCCTGATCACTGATGGATGCAGATTATAATATGCTAGAATAACGGATAAAGCGCGACACAGATGACACGTTTCTAAATCAAAGCTATCCAGGCATGCATTCAAAAGTGAATTTAATATCTAAGATGCTAGAAGAATGAGCCCATGAGTTTCTAACCCTTTCAAGAAACCATAGCTTTTTAATTATTTATACTCTCTCCATCCATGACAAATATAGTGTTGGTTTAGCAGACAGAGCCTTAAGAATTTTTTTACTTACATGGATATTTCCGATAAAGATCTTTCGAACTATATGGGCAACTAGAAGTATTGTCGCACATACATTGAGGAGGGATGAACAGTTTGGTGGATGGACATATAAACCAATTACGTTTAGTCCCTGATTCTGAAAGACAAAGATTGGAAACTTTTGAAGTGATACTGGAAATAATAATTAACTTGAATTTTGATAAACAGACACTTCATCAGCTCCAAATATGCATATCTTCCTCCGTTAAGAAAATTACGAAAATCTAATATACATTTTCACATATTTCCCAAGCTTAAGGAAGTACTGATCTGAGAAGCCAAAATTTTCTAGAAATAAACTTTTTTTCTCAACTTATATGACTGTAAAAAAATAATTGTTGAAGAAAAAATATATGATAGGGTGGTGCACTTTTATTTTGCTACGACCCTTTAAAAATACACAGTTTTGTAATTTTCCCATTTTTCATCAATTTTTAGCTATTGTTTGGCTATTTTCGTGAAATAAATCACAGTTCCACATAATATTTTGTTGCTTTTTTGTGTCAAGTGTACCATGCTGTCAATTTTGTCAATTTGTGAGTTTTCTCAGTTTTAAGAACAATATGCATATTATTTCGATGTTTGTGGTAATAAATGATCTAAAAAATACGTATCTAAGAAATTTTAAAAGAAAAAAGGATGTGGGATGTATATGATTCTCAGATGACGGGAGGTACTATTGCTTAAAATCATAATCGTTTTATTTTTTCCTCCTTTTTTTTTTTGGCTCATATACTTTGTTGCTCGTTTTTCTGTTGTGCTGTTAATTTTGCTAGTTCATGTATTGTCCTCTAGATTTCTAATTTTTATACCTGTTTCGTCATTTTCTATCCGTACTGTAAAAAACTAAGAAATGATTTGTGTCTTCCTAAATTGCTGCTGTATATCAGGATAAATTCCGAAATCTTCAGATTGTATGTGGTTCTAAAGTATATTTGAGCATATGATTTGTTGTTTTTTTTTGGTTTTCGTGTATATTGAATAATTATTGATCTTTTTTTTTTATGGCAGCGTATCATAGACGTTTTAAAAAAAATTGGAGCAATCAAGCAGTTTTATATTATTTCATATAGTTAAAACAAAAATTACAACCATAATGCAATTATTAAAAGTTTCTATTTCAACACCCTTTGATTTTCTTTTGTCAATTCTTGTATTCTCAATGTAATATTTGCACTCACCTTAAAAGTAATATTCTATATTGTTAAACATCTAAGTGTGAAGCATAGAGTGAATTTTTATTAGTTTCCTCTTTTAAGAACAAACAAATAAGGTCGTTAGGTTTCTCGTTCAAATTGATTTACATTTTTCATGTCAAGGCCCTTCAAAGCTTGCTATGCAGTATCATTTTTGCTTATTGTCAAAGGCCTTACGTTGAATTGTACATAATCTACGTAGTTTGATCCCTTGTGGATACATGTACATGTAGTTGTCTAATTGGCAATCATACCACGTATCACTATCTAATATTAAAGACCCCAAAATATTTATATTGTAAGCCATATTTTAAAAGTTTTTTCTCTGAATACGCAAATAAATCGCAATATCGTTTTTGACTGCTTTATATTTAAAAATTAAAGTATCAAAAATACCGAACTCCTAGTAAAATTCGAAACGGAAAGGCACTTATCATATGGTAGAATCAAAAGCTCAAATACATCAAACGAATATAAAACAAATGTCATCTTTTTTACGTTGTATAGGCATTTCTTTATGTAGAAAATGGTGGATCGAACCTGGTGTTAAAGCTAGATAGTCGCATAAAATTCATTTATGTTGACAACAATGTGTGATCAAACAAACATAATTATAGATAAATATATCAAAATAGGGTTACGTCACTCATTTTCACTAGTGTTAAACTGATTATCGTAATTGGAGTTACATGTACGGTGGTCCCAACATGGCGGAGCCCAAAACAGGTAAAATCGTCTTATTGTAATTTCTCTGTGTACATGCGTTGTTTCAAAGAATTACTCAGCAGGTAGCTATAGGTTGAAATGTACGGTATTGTTGTATGTGTGTGTTCTTGATATCAAATGCGACCTTGTTACCGAAATAATAGCCATTGAAAATTTATAGATTATCATTGTAACTCCAAAAGAAAAAAGTCATAACTTTTAGACAAATAACTTGAAAGATAATCGTAAGGTTATATAAGTTACATAACTGTAACTGTATAAAATATGTCTATGATCATAGGTAACAACAAGATAACAACAAACGCGTAAACAACATTCGTGATCGAAATATTTTTTCAACACAAGGTAAGTTTGCAATTTTTCATGATCATTCATAAAAATAACGGTATGCTATTCGGGACAACCACATGTCAACGATATAAAGAATATAATGCCTCTTTATGTTTAAATTATTTATGAATTATTACATGGCATGTTCAATATTGGCCATGGTATCAGCCCTTATTTGTCAGTTTAACACCAATTAACTTTATGTTATAATATCCATCACTATAAAACAGAAATGTCAACAAAGAAAAATAAAAATGGCATTTAGACATTTAGACAAAGCACATCAGAAAAAATGAATAAGATTACATACCAAATTGTTTTGGTTTACAATAATCACCCAAATTATCTGGAACTATAAAAGTAAAAAAATATAAGTGCATACTTTAGTACGAACATATAGTTTACATGACCCATATTGCAGTGATTGGTAGATCCTGTTCAGTGGCATTTATTTCATGTATGATCATGAACATTGTTTGCTATGTTATGAACAAGCTAAGTCT
Source organism: Mytilus edulis (assembly GCA_019925275.1). NCBI lineage: Eukaryota > Metazoa > Mollusca > Bivalvia > Mytilida > Mytilidae > Mytilus > Mytilus edulis. The sequence continues at coordinate 61,245,220 of CM034356.1, forward strand.
GGTTCAAAGCTAGCTACCTTACAACGTAACAATCGACAAGAACAAAAAAAAAATCACTTCGCACAGGCACATTAAATTTAGGCCAGACTTCTTTGCTTTTATTATAAATGCATTGAGTTCGACAAAGAGGCAACACATAACAATTTGATTTATTTTTTTTGTCCCTAGATGCCATCTATTCCCGAGGCGAAGCCCAATAAATGTGTTCGTTAGATATTTGATAAGCAATGTGTCTATTTTATTGGAACATGTTCTAAATAAGACTAACTGAATCCAGGGATAGTAATCAAAAAGATACACATTATCCCTGAGTTAACAAGTATCACAAGATTCAGAATAAAATGATGAAAGTGAAAAAGAAGTTGGTTTTATTCGAAACTATTTTCATAATTTCAAGAACTTAAGTTTGGAAAGATGATGTATAAATCAATGCTGTATTTACATTATGGTTTTGAACGCTTTACTGCTGTCTTCTGTCGTTTTTTTTTATTTAAATATTTATCTTTCAAAATTTGTTGTTATATTATTATGACTTTAACTAAACTATATTATTTCATTTGAGTTTCCAAATCATTGCCTATATCCCTCTTTTCTTCCAATCTTAAAATTTGAAAGAAATGTAGGATAATGACATTTTCATCTTCCTAAAAAATCATATGCAACAAGTAATGCAAGCTGTGATGATCGTGATATACGTTATAAGAGGTATGTTTATTTTATCTCTCGAAAGTGACATTTGAGAGTGAATCGGTGGAATAAATAAAGGCAACAGTAGTATACCGCTGTTCAAAACTCATAAATCCATGGACAAAAAACAAAATCGGGATAACAAACTAAAACCGAGGGAAACGAATAAAATGCTTAATAAAAAGTCATATAATTATATCACTTTTTACAAGAAATGAGTGTAACGGTATGCTATTACGAAGTCTCGAAAACAAAACTCACAAAATGACTAGGGTCACCAGGGTCCTGATTTGGTACAGGCATTTTCTTATGAAGAAAATGGTGGATTAAACCTGGTTTAATAGCTAGCTCAGCCTCTCACTTGTATAACAGTCGCATTAAATTCCATTATACTGTCAACCGTTTATAATTAAACGAACAGACATAATAGGTAAAAAAAGCAACAACAAAAAAGGGTACAACAGTCAACATTGTGCTATAATATTTATCACTTTAAAAACAAACATATGTGTAGCAAAAAAACACAATGGCAAAACTGAAAGACAAGAATACCAAGATTTACGATAGCACAATAACACAATGACGGGATGTTTAAATTCAGAGTCACGTATAATGTATAAAAAAAACACAAAAAACACAAGCCTGAAGCCTGTAATTCAGTGATTGTCGTTTGTTGATGAATTACATATTTGTTTTCGTTATTTATTTTTTTTTCTTGAATTGGGCCGTTAGTTTTCGTGTTTGTATTGTTTTACATTTGTAATTTCGGGGCCTTTAATAGCTGACTATGTGGCATAGTTGTAAATTTCTGTGTCATTTGGTCTCTTGTGGATAGTTGTCTCATTGGCAATTATACCACATCCGTTTTGTTTTAAATATATAGATAAAGCACATCAGCAAAAATGAAAGATAAGAATACGAAAATATCATAGAACAAAGTCAAATTGTGTTGTTAAAGTTGTATCATTAATATATCTAAAAGTTTCATGTCATTTTTAGCCATATTAGATGAATTGTAAACAGGAATATCGCATACAATTTATAAAGTATATTACCCCAACAAATATTGGAGGAAACGAGACAACCGTATGCTTTATTAACTAAAGCTGATAAACTCATACGTACGTGCTTTCAAGTATTCCACATCGGTATGATAAATATGTGTCCATTCTATGGAAGAGAAAATAAACATTTTTCACTGAAAATTGTTGTATTTCAATATGCAGATGTAGGTATTCTCATTAATCGATCTTTTCACGTTGATTCAATAGTCGTTTAAATATTGTAAAAAACAGTCTATCTGTTTTTGTAACAGCCTTGTTCAAAATTATTGTACTTAGTTTTGAGAAGTTAGAAAAAAATAGATCAATTGACAGAACGAATGTTTAGGTGTAAAGACTTTATTAACTCGTGAATAATGGAAGAAACAGAAAAGACTCATGCAGACAGCCACTTTTAGCAGCAAAGCAAGACATCACCAAATATTTTTAAATCAGTTAATTTTTGTGATATGTGTGAGACGGAATCAGAGTCATAAATATTGAATTAAGCTAAAATTAGTATGTCAACTACACATTCAGTTTTATTCGGCAAGTTCCGAACCAGACCTAGACCATTTCAAAGGAGTATACCTAGGCAGTTCGCCACTAAGTTATCATTTTCCTGAATATCGAACTGCATGGATTCCACAAAGATGTGAAATATCGTAATTTTCTTATCAACTACACGTTTGGTAAATTTCCAAAAGTCTAAACGGAAATGTTCGGAACCTAACCTACCTAAATTTTTAGGTGTTGACCCAGGGTATTCGCCACTCATACATTTTTTGTAAGTCCGGGTCCGTTTGGACACCACAGGGTCTAAAAATGTCACTTAGCGTATTTTGCATGTCATCTACCTATTTGGTACTCATCGGCAAGTTCCATTTCGCAAATTCTAAACTAGACCTAGACAATTTGAAAGATGTTGACCAAAACCATTCACCACTTAGAATTTAAAGGTGTTGACCGAGGCTATATTGTCTATTTATCGGAGTACATAAAAATCTAGCAATATATGAATAAATACCTGTATGTATAACACAAATGAATGCAAAATCCAATAAGATTACTGTCAACATCATTATGGCAATTTGTTTTTGTTTTAATATTCAGAGAGATGTCACTAAGTTTAAATTAATATACGTTTTGAATGATAACCGGATTTGCCTTTGGTGTTGAGTTTATTTTCAGAATCATTCAATTTCAATAGAAGGATATTTTTTTAACATAATAATGCAGTCATATGAGTAAGTTCACAAAGGGTTAAATATTAGACGCTTTGTATAAACTAACTGCTGATTCAAAAACATATTTGTGTCCAAGGATGCAATATGATAATGGATACCTTTTGGTTAAAATAAATTTAGAATGGTATGTGACGGGCAAGGGTTTTTGTATAGCAAAGATGCCCATTGATGTTTTTTTTTTACTTTAGATCCAAAAGAAGTACAACACACGGTACAAATTTAAGGAAGAAAGCGCAGGTGGGATATTTTAATCCATTTATTGTGTAAAGGAAATGAACTACGAAATAGATGTGGTCTTGTATCCGAAGATGGTCTGAATTACAATTATTAATGCCTATTTTTTTAAAATGAGAGTTTATAGAGTAATGAAATTCCTATTCAACTGAAAAACTATGAATGCAGGTCAAGTCTAAGTAACTTACCGCCATCGGGCTATTAATTGTCTTTTGGAACTTTTACACGATAAAAAAGGGAAAATAAAAGATCGCGGGTTACCAAAAAAAGCATGAATATATGCAAACATATTAATATCTTTTGAAATCCCGTTAGTCTAGCTATAATATGTCAGATCCCAGGAAACTATACGGAACATAAAATAAATATTCCATACACTGAGGTTTTACCTTAGAGAATATTATTACCATACTTGCGTATAAAAAGCTTAATTTCTATTGCTTGTTAATTGATAACGAACATGATTACCATTTTGGCTATATTTGAAGTTGAGAATGGAAATGGGGAATATGACAAAGAGGCCAGCCGACCAAAAAGCAGATAAAAGCAAAAAAAAAACACCAATAGATCATCAACGCAACGAAAAATTCCCGCACCCGAAGGTGGACCTCAGCCAATCCCTAGATAAAGATAGGTTATAGTTGAGTGAAAATGGACGTCATACTGAACTAATATTGATATGTTTCTCGTGATGTCAAAGTTGTAAACACCTCTTTTTTATTTGACCTTTAAAGAACATCCGTTCAGTTAAGAAGGTAAATCTACTACGAAAAGCAAAAAGCCTTTATTAGAAACAGAAAAGAGACAAGGCTACGGAAGAACAATAAAATTTAATATATAATAATGTTCCCATACATTTGGGAATAAGATGAGCGTGGCTTTGTTTGCTATAGTTTATAATTCAAATTGACATTGAACTTATTCTCTATGTAGACGTTGAATCCTAATTCAGCGCTAGACAACAATAGGAAAATTAAAAAATGACTAATTGTTCAATTATAACAAACAAAAAGTTCAAGTATTCCACTTTAAACACTTCATATTTGTGCATTCTTTTAAAGTACTTGCACATTATTTATAACAACATAAATATTCTGTCCAAAAATTTTAAAATGTAAAAAGTTCATGATGTCATTATCTATACCACTAATATTTAATTCAAGACATTATTTAAACGTATATGTAATACGTATCTTAGTATAATAAGGACGTTATAACTTATGCTGACTTTATGCACAATTTTCTGAAGTTCGCATTTTGAATGTATCGTTGTGACAGTTTCTTTCGAACTCGCATTTTGCTTTAGATTTTATGACATTTTAACTTGTATTAGCCTTGTAATTTTAACTGTTTTAATATGGTTGCATTTATTCTTTCTAATATGATAGTACAATCATGGTCATAGCGTGAATATTCAAAGTCAACCTAATGGGCAATGTGTACATCGTTCGTTTTTGTCTTTTCGCAGTGAAATGACAACTAATTACCTATTATTCTCTTTAATTATAGCATGTTATCCGTAAAGTAAAGGTGTGAAGGATTCAATGGAACAAAATCTATAAGTCTCATTTGGGGTATTTCTTATGTATTTGTTTTGTTCAACTATTGTTTTTCTCATTCTATCAATGTCATTCAGACTGGACTTCACGTATGAAATTAGGAAAATTGACCAACTGGAAACCAATATATATATATATAATTTGAACGAGTCTAAATTGAAAACTACGTTCAAACCTATGATTGCGTTGGATAAATACCGCAATTTTTATACGTGTGCATGTAAAACAAATTTTGTTGTAGAAGGGTCTAAATACAGCACAAACAACATTTTCCAAAAGACCCAAAAAGTGAAAAAGTATATTTAAACAAAACGCATTTGACTAACAGGTCCAACAACTGATGTTCTTTAACCCTGCTGACTGCCATTGGCGATTGCCAAATAAAATTGATCACAAGATGTAACGAAATGGATCTTAATATAGATTTAATACTAAACAGAAAACAAGTAACTTGTTGCCACGATGTTATGCCACAAACATAAGGTGTAAATATTTTTTGTACACCAGATCCGGATTTCGACAATAAATGTCTCTTCAGTGATGTTAGGGATCGAAACGGTATTTGGAAGGCCATGTAAAATGTACCCTCATTTTTAGATAGACTCTTGAATTTTAAGAGTCAATATAGGAATATAGGATAAACGGATCATATAAACCGGAGGGAAAATCTGATACAAGCCCAAACGAAAAAATATAAACGAATCTAAATTTAAAACATCGTTTAAACCTATGATTGCGTTGGATAAAGACCGCAATTTTTATACGTGTGCATGTAAAACAAATTTCGTTGTAGAAGGGTCTAAATACAGCACAAACAACATTTTCCAAAAGACCAAATATATAATTTGAAAATACACTGCACTTTTAACATTGCCAATTCGCTGTATGAAGACAAAATACTTAACCTACTTGGAAGGCTTACTACGAATAATTCCGACAACCGAAATAGGTGTGTTATTTACAACATTTTGTAGACAATTTCTTGTAAATTTAACAGGATTCAAGAAATATGTATGAATTTCAACACCAAGTATTATTTCACAAAAAGCGTGTGGAGTACCTTGTCCTTTACTGTGCCTTTTGGTGGAGTCGGATGTTGTAGGTTGGTGTGATCTGATTTGTTGATCCATCCAATATTTCTGGTATTCCATGTTGTCTTACTTGTGTATACTTATAAATCCCCAACTGTTCTGATTTAGCTCATCTGATCAGTGGTAAATCAGATGATCTATTTTTATTACCTGGAGTCCATATCCCTTTACAAAACATATTCTCCTGTGAAACTACTGAGACAATCGAAACCCAACATAAGTGATCGGATTACACATGACCGTTGGTGCCACTGTTGATAATATTATAAAGTGACATGCAAGTTGCAATGGCCGGACAAATAGAAACTCCGTACATTATAAATAGTTCCTGTATTGTTGTTTATTACATTTGGGATTTTGTAATTTAGATATATGTTTTAGTGTGTTAAATGTATCAAATTGGTGATCATAAATTTAACATATAAAGAACCTTTAAATGGGCATAATTAACCATTGAGGGGACCTACTAAAACTTCCAATGTTAAATATTAGATATAAGAAGATGTGATACATGTATGAGTGCCATCCAAGTAACGATTTCTAAAAGAAAAAAACATTATAGGTCAAAGTACTGTCTTCAACTCAGAGCCTTTGCTCACACCGAGCAGCAAGCTATATAGGGCCCCCTAAATGACTAGTGTCAAAACGTTCAAAATGGAAAACCAACGGGTTAATCTATATAAAAACAAGAAACGAGAAACACTAAGTCTAATGAACCGCATAAACAAATGACAACTACTGAACATCCGGTTCCTGACTTAAGACCCAACATAAACATAAATATAAATAGATAGCGACCATGTACAATTAGATTTGTCTTCATTCTATAGTGTAAAGTTTAAAAAATAATTTTATCATCGTTTTTATCTGTATAAGAATGATTGTAAGTAGAATGAACCAGTCAACGAAATGGTTCACTTTTGTTTCACTATAAATATTACCATAATTTGTTTCCCCTTTTAACGACTGAACCAGTAGCGGATCCAAGGCGGGGGGGGGGTTCCGGGGGTTGGAACCCTCCCCCCTTTTTTTGCCGATCAATGCATGTGAATGGGAGCATATAGTTGGAAACCCCCCCTTTTTTTTAAATGGCTGGATCCGCCACTGTGAACATGCCTCATATATCAGTATGCAATCTCAGGGTATAAGGGGTTTTAAACGTTACATGAATACAGATTCAATTAGGTCGAATTATTCACTGGGAAGTGAATAACTGATCAGCGATGTTTCTTAGCTTATTTTGAAGAAAAAAATAAATGGGTGCTAAAAGTCAATTTTGTTTCCATTTTCTTTAGTGTTTGAAACAAAAACAAATCACACATCTTGTAGCTAATTCCTTCTCAGGGTCAAGACTAACAAAATAAATTCAAGATTTTATAGGTTTTGTGTCGGTTACATTTTAATAGAAACTTCTAGTAATACGAACAACATAAAGAATCATTCCTAGGTATAGAACGACAAAAAACTAGATTTTGTTTTTAAGATTTTAAAAAGTTTTAAATGAAATGTCCCGAAGGAAAATAAACTGTACACAAAATTAAAAGCCTGGTATTCTCAAAGAGTTTGTTTATTATTGTTTGTATCATTTGGCGACATGCAATGATTATCCACAGATGGCCTTGTCATAACATGTTTGATCTGAAAAAGAAAAAAAATAATATTATGAGTTGAAAAGGCTTACAATAAATATGCACTTTGTGGATATAAAACGTATCTATATTAGAATTAACGATGATTTAAATTGTTAAACAATTTACTAATAGTAGGTGCAAAAAAGTAGCAAAAAAATAAAAAAAAACATTTTATTATAGTCTCAAATTCCGTCCTCCTTTCGTTAATGTCACTATCAATGGTGGGCGCGCTCCTGTCCGGTTTTTAGAACGTAGGTGTTATTCAATCTTAAATTTTCTGTAGAGTGTGTTATATAAAGAATAACCGTACAGTGTCTCGAAATGTCAATGTTATTTGTACAAGGCTTAGAAACAGGTAGAAAGCGAAGCTGTCCCGATCATTTCTACCAAAATAACATTTATATTTCGAGACATGTATGGTTATTGTTTATATACAATTACTGCAACTCTCACTTCTGTTCTAAATGAAGTATTTAGGGTAAAAACCATAATTTCTTAAAATTTTGAGTGAAAGACGTAAAATTTCTGCGAAACTCTATGTTGTATTGACATCATAGATAAAACTCTACGGAAACGCATTATCAACGTCATAAACAAGCCGATATACGGTCAGTATATTTTATCGTGTGTTTTTCTATGATGTGATGTAATGCTATTGTTTCAGAAAAAGGGAGAAGCCAACTTCAAGGTTTGGTACCATTAAAACTTTTAATCCCGCTGCGAAGGTTTGCACCTGTCCTAAGTCAGGAATCTGATGTACAGTAGTTGTCGTTAATTTATGTAATTTATACGTGTTTCTCGTATTTCTCGGTTTTTTTTTTATAAATTTGACCGTTGTTTTTCCCGTTTGAATAGTTTTACACTAGTAAATATTGGGGCCCTTTGGTAGCAATACACAGTTAGAAGTTTAGTTTCGCATTATGGCCCCTGTGAATTTTTTAAATATGAAAGTTTTTGTACAATAAAATTGATTTTTAGATAATTGAAGAATAATATAGCCTTCTTAGTGGGTTTATATGAACATTAAGATTGTTTTTAACATGTTTTATAGGCCATTTATGATTGACAGTCCGTATTTTCCTATCCGTACCGTACCGTTCATAGGTCCATACATTATTGTAGTGTTTATCAACAAAGATTTTGCGCTCGATCTTTTCAATTCAATTTTATGGAAAAACGAGCAGATAAGCATATGATTTTTTTGGGACCACTTGATAGATATAAACCTATGGATTCAGGAAAGGTATTACTGTAATTGATTAAAATTTTCCTTTAGGCCAAATTTTGGAGACTTTTGTGACATGTTCACCCCCCTTTTTTGCTATATTTTGTATCTAAGAAATGCAGATTGTTGCCATGGTTACACCCAAGAGGGATTATATTTCACCCTTATGACCATTAGAAATCAAATCTATGGAAGATTCTCATTCTATAAGTATATACATGCATAACACACATATAAAGCCTTCTTTGTTAGACAGGAGGGGAAAGAGGGTGTTTAAAAATTATGAGTGTCAATTTTAAGTTTTTTTCCTAACTGTGTATTGCTACCTTTATAGATTGTTGTTCGATGTGAGCCAAGGCTCCGTGTTGAACGCCGTACATTGACATATAATGGTTTACTTTTATAAATTGTTATTTGGATGGAGAGTTGTCTCATTGGCACTCACACCACATCTTCCTATATCTAGTGACTGTATATCACATATAAATGTACGGTCAATGCAATTTGACTGCTCAAATAGCACAGCTGCAGTATATATTAGTATTTTTTTTTAATCGTCTTGTTATAACCATAATGATTTGTTCTTTTTTCAACGTTATGTTTTACTAATATAGAATCATATTCAAAACAGTGTGGCTGTGGCTATTGACTGACGAACTAAATTATCTCATTGACTGGGACAGATTATGTGAACGTTTGTCTGTAACGACAACTGCTCACTGTGTACATTGTACTTGTTAAAGACACTTAAACTGTGTGGTCCCCAAAGGTTCTCAACGCCTGAATAACGTGAAGTAATTCGAAAAGCTAATCAGGAATAACACGATGTTTTGATTTATAGCAATAATATAAATCAAAACATAAAGGTTATTTCTGGTTAATTTTTCGAATTATTTTAATATTAAAAGCTTTAAGAACCTTTGGTGACCCCACAGTTTAAATTCTATAATAAGCAAGTAGTGAGCAGTGGTCGTTACAGACAAACGTTCACCTAATCTGTTCTAGTCAATGGGATAATTTAGGTCGTCCATCAATGGCCACAGCCACACTGTTTTGAATACGATTCTAAGCCTGTTTGTACCCTCTTTTCTTTAATTATTTGTATTCTTTCAGCACCTAATCGATCTTATTATAAGAATATGGGCAAAACGTACTTTTAACAAGGACCTGGCATCCTCCTTGATTGCATCGATTTCCTTCACAGCATGCTGAACACACTTGCACTGCTGCTCTTTTACCAACAACAGGATTGTGACTGGCTTTGTAGGCTTTAAGGTCAGCATCACATAACTAAAACAGAATATAGCATATCATAAGTCTATGATTGTTTATAAATATAAAAGAAATTCATATTTCTTTATACTTCTAAATGGACACAACTATCCATTCAATGAGATGACTATTTGATTTATTTAAAAAAAAACATCATATAGCTGCAACGAATTTGTACTTTCCAAATGTTGCAATATTTGTTTATATAGATGTTATTCTAAATCTTGTCTAATTTATGCCAAGAAACTACATATGCATGAACATTGAAAATGTACAAAAATTTACTTTCTGTGGGACGAAGGTTTACATGCATATATGTTAACTACAACCATACAACTATGGGCGGTCAAATTTCTGCTTTTCAAACAGCTTTAGAAAAAGGTTGTGGACTTCTACAGTAATAGTAAATTTATCCTCTGCACATATAAAGTGCGCAAGTATTTGTATACAATAATAATAATAAGTGAGAGGAAGAGAAAGATAAGCATCTTCTGTTTTCCAAGCATCCTCTCGTCGATCAATTATCGTCATACAAAACAAAATTTTGTACATGTTTTTACAAAATACGTGTGTTGCTTACATTTATTATGTAAGATGTTGAGAATATTAACACTAATAACAAAATGGGAAAATTCTTTCTTGACAGTTTGACTAAGTCTGTATTTGCCTGCCAGGTGAGACATGCATAAAGTACACTAAACATAAGCCCTGTCCGTTTAGAAGTGACTCGATTCCCCCAGTTGTTATCTTGGTTTATATATTACATATTTATCACGTTTTACTTTAATAGTAACCTGATAATATATATAAAACCTGAATTGCAGATCTATTGAATACAAGCATTTACAAATAAAAGTCCTTACAAACTTACAGATTTCTGTCTACATCGAAGTTGAAAATATACTTGGTTTCGATAGAAAAATTCTTTTAGTTGGCACACCTGTAATATGCAATCAAATTATTTTGTTAAAAAATGACTTTCACTTATAGACAATTATAAATGTTTGGGGTTCTGACCATATGCTTCCCATGTGTGCAAATGCCATTCTTAAATATTTCCAATAAACACATCCGAGATACTGGTTAGCATCGGAACTTAAGCCATTAACAAAGTGCAGAAAACAACGAAAAAAGATGACGTTATCATGAATTAAACGACATATTTTGTTAAAGCAATAAGACCAATTTTTAATTAACAATAAAACGATCTTTTGCACTTAAATGGTTCCGCAGTTGATTTACATATACAATGAAAAAACATCTGATCAACTGTCAAGTAAACAGTCACAAGAAATTAAAAGTAATGTCTTTCCCAATGTCAGTTACAGTATCTTATACCTTTTTTCTAAACTTTGGGGTTCTCTTGCGTTTTTAGTCATTTCATTTAAAAACTTAATGATGAAAGTGTTTAAATTTCTTGATACTTACATGATGATGTATAATAAATCCAGAAACAATGATGATTCTTTAAAACATTTGGTTAAAATTATTAATCTTGGTTGAACACGATCTTTGTCAGAACTTATACAAGTTAAACTAAAAATATAACTATATTAAGTTATTTTACATCTGATGATTGTTCGTATTTATTCTTTATTTTTTTTTTATTAAAGTAAAACAAAAGTTAACCGATGTTCAATATGCGAATCGAATATTATTTTTAATTACAATTAATGAAAAAAAGTAGTGCGTTTTTTTTTTATCTAAACTTATGCTTTTACATTTACCTCATCAGCTCGACATGCTGAAAAAGTCTTGCAAAGTGTAGGGTATTCAACTCTGTCACACTGTCCACACTCATTCTGAACACTTGGTACACTGGGATCTGTTTAATAATATCATGATTTATATTGAAATAAGATAAAAAAAAAAAAAAAACACCCTAAGGGTACTGTTGTGTATCAACTTTAGTCCGAGATTATTCTGATGTCCTACGGCTGTTTTGCCAGACAAGTTGGGGCCGTGGGACGTCAGAACTCGTTTCATATCAAAAAGTGGATATTTGCCCGTCCAAAATAGATGCACTGATTCGTCGCTTCTAGTGCCGACTGACGGGCTTGGAATTACATAAATCGGGTATCAATTTAAGGGTGGCAGGTAGATGAAGCTTACATAAATGAAGAGTTATATGAAAAATGAACAAATAGATATCCGATTTATGTAATTCCAAGGCCGTCAGTCGGTACCAGAAGCGACGAAGCAGCGCATCTATTTTGGACGGGCAAATATCCACTTTTTGATACGGGACGAGCTCTGACGTCCCACGGCCCCTGTTTTGCATAACAGCTGTTGGACGTCAGAGTTATCTCGGACTAAAACTTGAAATCCTCTGAAGTTAATATGTTAAGTGGTAGAGTAAACTAGTAGATTTGCGAATACCTTCATTTGACTAAAAAAAAATCTTATTTACTTTGGTCGACTGTCCTTATCAAAGAGACTTTAAATTAATGCAAAACTTTTATAAAAACTATGGATGGTATGTATATCGAAATAACTATTTTAAGGAGTATCGGTTTAACTTCACCTAGAGCAGTTGTCTTTACAGACAAACGTTCACCTTATCTGTCCCAGTTAATAGGATAATTGAGCTCGTCAATCAATGGCCGTGGCTACACTGTTATGGATATGATTCTATTCGTCAGAGTTAGGTTTATTTGCATTTATATTTTCATCATAACCATGATCAAACAAAGGGAGGTAACGATTCTTTATCAAGTGAAGGGGAAAATTACAGAGTCGTATTTTGAAAATCATCACGTCCCATTTCAGAAAAGGTCACCTAGAGTGTGGTGCTCCATATCTTTCCATTTTTTCTTCAGTTTATGTTCAGGTCCTTATGTTTTTGAAGTATACTGATATTTCTATATGAAGATAACTTCATATGCAATATATTCTTAGCTTTAAAACGTGTTTGTTTTGAGAAAAATCATTTGAAATGTTGGATTAAAGGGTGTTTGAAATTTCCTGATGTTTTGTCAACGAGGACACATATTCGCCGTCGTTACGCATCTATTTAAAGCCAAATAACTGCAGCTTTAAACAATATGTATCAAATAAATTTCATTATAGATGAATAGCAGACATTTGAAAGGTGTAAAAAAGACTGAAATTTAGGGCAATCAGTCAAAGAATTACTAAACAAATACTTCTTTTTTTTATTCAGGAAATTGGCTGAAAATCGTTGTCCGTTTTTCGGTCCTTTACAATAGCCGTCTCTATATAACCAATATGGATCCTCATAACTGGACGACCAAAGACTGGTTGGTAAGCGAAGAATCACGAGTCGGGGTAGGGTTACATATCTTCCTACAGACTTGTATTGTAAAGAAAAACTCAATGTGTCTGTCTTGTACTTAGCAAAGTGGATTAACATATTAACCTAAAATGCATGTTATATTTGCCACTGGACCTGAACAACAATAGATCTATCTATTATGATTAACATAAAAAGGATCAATTGAGTTTGTTATTTGTCGATATGTGGCTCAAACTGAAAGAAATTAAATTTGTATAATTTGTAACAGTTGCATTTTACTCGTACAGGCATATGGTTTTCTTCGCATTCATTTGAAAATGTGTATTCTTCTGCACTGTTCTAGATCCCGACCATACCAATGATTAGAAACAACTTAGTTTGAATAAGAATTACAGTCGCAGCAACAATGAACTTAATAAGCAACAGAGGTTATTCAGTATGATTAAAACTAATTCAAAGAATAAACAGATACATCAATTAGACAATATTTTTTTAACAAAAGATGAATGGTTAAGTGTCCGATACTCAACTATAGGTCTCGACCTTGAAACCACTGCATTCTGTTATTTCAAATTCCTTTTTTTTTTGTGTTCACTAAACTCGTTTATGTTTTACACATTATTGTTTCTATTCCATCATTCCAGCTAATTTAGTTCAAATTTTAACTTTTAAAAGTGAAGAGATTAAAGAACCGGGACTTTTTTTCAATTTTGACATATCTATAATGTAATACTTATTGTTTATACTGTTCCTTTGTTTGTTAATTTTAACCCCACTTTTGGAACTCTTGGTAAAGGGCAATTTATATTGCAGTTGAGGTGTACAGTAGTTCTTTGAGATTACAATCTATAGAAAAACATTGTAAATTCAGATCGAATGCATCTCGCAGTGGCGGATCCAGAGGGGGTTTGAATGCATTTAAACGGGGACATATGGTTGGAACCCCCCTTTTTATCCTGGGTTGGGACCCAGCCCCTTTTTTTTTAAATGGTTGGATCATTCACTGCCTCGCCACGAGTTGAGAATGAATTCGTAAGCTAGATGTAAACAGAATATTTAATAGCTATACCTAAACTACCCCTTAGACTTCTCATCTAATGCGGTCCACTTTTTTAGTCATAATATATTAAAATATGAAGAAGTAAAACATCTTACTTTGGTTACATAAGTATGCATTACATGGTGGTACATTTTGGTTAGGTCTTGGAGAATCACAACATTGCGCACAGGTAACCAGTGAATTTCTTTTTCTGCCTCCAGCTGCGATTATATAGCATATCTAAAAATGACAAACATTGAGGATTAGTGTACGTGATTTTTTAATGTTTCCTAATAAACTATTATTATGCAAAAATGTATAACTCTCATTAGTATCATTTTAAAATCTATTTAAATATCTAGTTTAAAAGAAGCACGAAATAATAGTTATCGGATGCAAAATGTTTAGATCTAACAATGAACATTTCGGCGTTTTGCATTTGCGCCGATCTGCATTTCATTTGCGCCGATTTTTTCTTTCATTTGCGCCGATTTTTTTTTCATTTGCGCCGATTTTTTTACAGGTAAATGACAGGTAAATTACAGGTGAAATGATATAAGAAGATGTGGTATGAGTGCCAATGAGACAACTCTCCATTCCAGTAATGTTATTTTCATTTATCATTAAAGACATCTTCCGTTACCCAGTTGTACATATGTTATGAATTGTCAATCAGAACATGTATATAACTGTTGTCTTCTGCTTAAAATCAAGAAGTAAAAACCTAAGATAAAAGCACTATGTTTATACTAAAATGACGAATTAAAAATATATGTACAGCATTCAAATACATAAAAACGGAATACATTCAAATCATAAATCTGTTCTTGCCGAGTATGTATAGGCAACACATCTAATATGTTCCTTTCTTATGATTTCGTCTCTTCTATATTTGGCGTAATTGTCGATAACGAAGGCCATCTTTTCTTTGTCTGGCATACGTACTGGTGGGGGCATTTCTAGAGTTCGCAATTTCTCACATAGAAGCTATTAAACCAAGAGTTCCAAATGGTGAAGTTGAAATCATCCCTTCGTTAATTTTATGGACGCAATCACAAATTGGTTAATTGACCGTTATGGAATGTGTACTTGTACGTTGTCTAAGAATGTATGACATTTGTCATCAGAAGTACAATGTCAAATGTGAAGCAGTCATCGATTTCATTTAGGGAAAGGAATGGTAACCCGAAACATTGGGATAGCCATTTACCAATCGCAATGTCACTTCGATTTGTCTTTATACTCTGTGATCAGTCAATGTTAAAGAATGAATTTACCTGTAAATTACCTGTAAATCCAATTAGGAAAAAATATAATATCGGCGCAAATGAAAAAATGAAATCGGCTCAAATGAAAGAATGAAAATTTTCAAAATCGGCGCAAATGTCATACGCCCGAACATTTATGAGTTGAAAATTTTACGATACAGCAAATTGCATTTTATTTTAAAAATTATATTTGTAAGTGTCAACAAACCTCTTTATTCAATTTACCTGTTTAGATCTACAACCAGCTGTAAAAACGGCTGTCAAATCTTCTTTCACGTGTCTATCAAGGAAGCACATCTGGTATGAAACAAGAACATATTACCAAACTCGTCAGTACTATATCTACTAATGTTTTCTGCTTTAATGTTGCAGGAAATTTATTATATAAATCTATAAATTTCATATAGAATAATTAACGAGTTAATAATAAATATTAGCCTAACCTATTGGTATAAAACTGAGAATAGAAATGGGGAATGTGTCATAGAGACAACAACCCGACTAAAAAGCAATCAATAGTTCAAATGAATCAATAGATTACTGATATTCAACACAGCGAGATCACCCCGCACTTCAGTTGATCCTCTAAACAAAAATGCAAAAATATATAAAGTTCCAAATATTCAAAAGTCAGAATTATGTATCTTGTGATATGTTTTCATGGAAAGTGTAAGTGTAAGATGACATATTTTTTTATATATATTGTCGTGTCGATTTTATAACAAGTAGCCCAAACAGACTGAATCTCGCACTGAGAAATGTGCCATTTTAGTATCTAGTTTTTCCTCTTATGCAATCAGTTATGTTTGCTTATTTGTAGATCTTATTTTGTGGCGTTTTTTTTTTTTTTGCAGATCTTGTATAGATGATCGTTTTTACCTTCTAATAACAGTTTGAATCTGTCAGTCAAAGTTTTCGAGAAAAAACTTATGGAAATACACCTTATAATTTTTAATTAACATTTTTAAAGTATTTTGACGAAAAGTACCCCAAAAAAATGGACTCTTAGCGCAGAATTACTATGCATTTGTCTTGGTTTCGCTGTTGGATGTTCTTAGGTTTCGTTTTAGAAATCCTAGCATGTTGTTCGCTTTTTTAGTTACTCTATTGATGTGTTGTTTCTGTTGTATTTTTCATGAGAATGAATATTTTTATTATAACTCTCCGTTGTATTGAAGATATATTATCGTTTCATTGATGTTGTTAAAATTGAAAATACTATTTTTGAATAACCTCCCCCTTTTCCATTTCATATTGCAATACAAAGCTATACAACCAAATCTGACTCCTCCGAATTAACCAATAAACCAACAATGAACATATATAGAATTGGTACGGGTATATTTTTGGTATTGTATAGTATATAACATCATTATAAATTATTTTTTTAACAATTATCTGTTTTAATAATACATACCTCAGAAGAATCATCACAAACTGCTGTGGAGCCTAAACAGTTTGTTATGTTTACCTCATTCGTACAAGACAAACAAGAAAGACCTATAAAATTTAGACAAATACGTCGTAGTACAATAAGCATTGACCCGGTAATCTGTGTACCGTATGCATATGTCTCCTAGAGTAAACTTTTATTTGAAACATTAAGAAGAGTCAAAAACATATCTTCTGGTAGGACCTCAAAATCGGCAGTCGTTGAAAAATATGGTATAGTACACACCATTTTCATCACTGACCTAGCACACATTTTGATTTAGTGGCCCACCTCCGGGTGCGGTAACTTTTCGCTGCATTGAAGATCTTTGGACAACTCATTTTCTCTTTGACATATTCCCCCGTTTCAATACTCAATTTTACAAACTCTAAATAATATTGTTTGACCAAGTTTATATGTATATCCATAGATTAGTTACTTAGAGTTATATCATTTTGGTTTTTCTTATTTATTCTAGGATCATTCTTAATATTTCTATAATCTATCATCTGTGCAGTTTTTAGCTCTGAAGTATTTACAATTAATAGAATGAAATTCAAAACAGTGTGGGTGTGGCCATTGATTGACACATTAAATTCATCCATTGACTGGGACAATTTACGTGAACGTTTGTCTGTAACGACCACTGTTCACGACGTACATGTACCTACAATAGACATTTAAACTGTGGGGTCACTAAAGGTTTCTTAACGCCTTTAATTATAAAATAGTTCGAAAAATTAATCAGGAATTACCTTTATGTTTTGATTTATAAAATTGATATAAATCAAAACATCGTGTTATTTCTCATTAATTTTTCGAATTACTTTATCAAGGTGTTGAGAACCTTTGGTGACCCAATAGTTTAAGTGTCTTTAAAAAGTACATAGTGAGCAGTGGTCGTTACATACAAACGTTTACCTAAATCGTCCCAGTCAATGGATGAATTTAATGTGTCAATCAATGGCCACAGCCACACTGTTTTGAATTTCATTCTAGATTGGTCTTCTGTGGGTTTTTTTGGTTTTTTTTAAATATGCAACTTTTGAGGAATTTAATTGGCATTTATCAGCTGTGATATTGTTTTTTAAAAATCTAAAGAATTTTAAACATGCAAATTATGTGAAGTCAGTTAGACAGAAATCGGCTCTATCGTTTAGTTATTCATTACGGTTGATGAAGAGTAATTAAAAATGAGTCTGAGTACTGGGAAAATGCATGCACGAGCGTGACGTGTTAACAGTACACGTTTTACCGCTTTAAGATGGAATAGAGAGTATGTTACTGCTGAGAAATGAAAAGTTGACAATTAAAAAGTTGAAATCATCACATTATATATATGAAAACATACCAAATGTCGTATCAAAAAGGGCTACGAACATCCATATACCTATTAGAATAAAAATATATAAATTGACTTTTTTTTACATATGAAACAATTAAGACATAAGAAAGTATATTGATATAGGTATGTGTATTTTCATTCAGTTGGATTTTATAAAAGGTCTTTACTATATAAAATAAATATATTTGTAGGAGCACACAAAATAATGATTTTTTTTACCCGGCCATCTGACCAAGATGGTCCCCACAGCTAAAAATAGAACATAGGGGTAAAATGTAGTTTTTGGCTTATAACTCAAA
The DNA here is from genome assembly GCA_019925275.1 of Mytilus edulis. Classification (NCBI taxonomy): domain Eukaryota; kingdom Metazoa; phylum Mollusca; class Bivalvia; order Mytilida; family Mytilidae; genus Mytilus; species Mytilus edulis. Next base: position 61,263,845 of record CM034356.1, read on the forward strand.
AACCAAAGCATTTAGAGCAAATCTGACATGGATAAAATTGTGTATCAGGTCCAGATCTATCTGCCCTGAAATTTTCAGATGAATCGGACAACCCGTTGTTGGGTTGCTGCCCCTGAATTGGTAATTTTAAGGACTTTTGCCGTTTTCTGTTATTATCTTGAATATTATTTTAGATAGAGATAACTATAAACAGCAATAATGTACAGCAAAATAAGACCTAAAGATAAGTCAACATGACCAAAATGTTTAATCGGCCCCCTAAGAGGAGTTATTGTCCTTTATAGTCAATTTTTAACAATTTTCATAAAATTTGTAAATTTTTACTAACATTTTTCATTGAAACTGCTTGGCCAAGTTCATCATAGATAAAGATAATTGTAAGCAGCAAAAATGTTCAGTAAAGTACGATGTACAAACACATCACCATCACCAAAACACAATTTTGTCGTGAATCCATCTGCTTCCTTTGTTTAATATTCACATAGACCAAGGTGACCGACACAGGCTCTTTAGAGCCTTTAGTTTTATCATTGTTTCTTTATTTATATTTGGAGTTTTTGTCTGTTTTTACGCTTTGCATTTCTATTATATAATATGACTTACATAATAAAAACATCTTAAACTTCCTTCGTCTAGTAGTCAACTGCAAATACGAAGACATTATTAAGATACTATTGTATGTGGAACATGTATCCGTGGTAACACATTTACATTTCGTTACATTCAAACAACTCCTGGTTATCCATGAAACCTTTGAAAGGATGTAGTCACTTAGACCATGTCTTAAAACCCCTGTTGAATAGCAAAATTTGCAAGTAGCCTTTTATGGATTGAGTAACACTGTATTCAGGTGATATTATACGCGATATAAGATATGTCGGTTGATATGATTTTACTTTTGTGTTGTTTTTTTTTTTAAATGAAAATGAACAGATGATAGAATGTTTCACCTTCAAATTATTTGCACTTTTTCAATGATAACTAACGTCAGTACATTTTTGTTGCATTTCCCCGAAAAAGGCGTTTGACACTTGATCTTTATTGACTACCAGATTCTGCCAATTTTATTCGAATAGTGTTCAATGGCTATGTTTGTCAAATACAAATATACTCAAATTTTCCACTTTCCAAATTACTTACTAGATTGTTAACCAGCAATGAAAAGAATCTGTATTTTTTGTTTACCGGTAATTTACATGGATGTCTAGTTATTTGTTTGAAGCAGTCTGATGTCAGTAGTTGATGCTGACTGTTTTCCCCGTTAAATAAACAATTGTGTATCATTTGTGCTCTTATTATACTTCTTTGATGTCCCCTGCAGTGTTTTCAGAGATCGGTAATAAAGTGTACTGTGCAGTGTTACAGCCGATTTCATTGAGCGTGTATGCAAAGGAAATATCTTTGGCTAGCTTGCTTGCTAGCTGAACCGTGAAGTCTTTATTAGGTTAGGTAAACTCACCTCCTTTAAGAGTAGACTAATTCGACAGATAACCAAAATATCTGTTTGTTGGACTAGGCTTCTACAAAGAAGGGTAGTATACCTTACCTAATAATGAGTTCACGGTTCAGCTAACAAGCAAGCCAACAAAAGATGTAACGTTTCCCTAAACACTAAATGCAATCGGCTGTATTCGGAAAAAATTTCCATGATTTAGAATAAAATAGAAAACATGATATTAATGTAAAGTTCACTTAAGAACAGTTGACTTTATCATGTATTACAAATTCTTACCTTTGCTTTATAGTTCTAAAACTAATCAGAAGGACCTTATCTCTATTATAACTGTACATTTAATTTATCTTTAAAATTAAATACATGAAGAGAAGTTTCTGAACATACACATGACTCTATGAACTGATAGCAAAGATATTGTTGTAGTAAAATCTACATCGATGACATATAATGCCGTTCGAAAGACTACAATATAAAGTAACGATATAGAAATGAGGAGATTTTGTTTGATTGCCAATGATACAAATATCCATCAGATAGAAAATGAAGTAGAAGTAAGCAGTTTATTAAGGTTACCATATGGCCTTCGAGTTTACAAGTCACAATATTGTACCAGAAAAAGGTATATATCATGAAGAAATTGAAAGAACGCGAACTGGTCATCATAGTATATCTTGTTTTTTTTTTTTTTTAATTTATCATATTTTATTGAAATCTGTACATTTGTTAGTTTAAAACATCAAGTACCGGTACCTTATCCTGGCCTCGTTAACATTAGTAAATATCCTATTTATACAGTTGTTAGTATTTGTTAGTATTATACATTCAATTTTCAATATTTGGAAAAAAATGAAAAAATATACCATGTCAGTAATTTCAAAAAGAAAGAAGTTTATTATTAAGATTTTCAAACATAATTATCTGTATAACAAATGCACAGGTTTAGAAAATATATATATATATAATATTGTTTTTTGTATTAAATTTCTTTTTTTCTTATTTGCACATAAACATAATAAGTTACACACTTTTGTATGCATAATAGTTATATACACTAAAAAGAAGATATATAATATATTATTTAATAGACACAGCTGTTTTAGTTTGATCAGATAATGATTTTAAGACAGAGGCTGTTTGGATATGAATGGTTTTTGTTTTTTGTTTTTATGATAATAGTAAATCTTGTTTTATATGGTTTAAAAATTTGATAAGTCATATGTTGACCTGGATTAAACTTAGAAATTCGAATTTTAGGACCTGCAAACCTATCTTTTGAATACCGCGGCTTGATGGTTATCCGTCACCGATGGTATCATCAGATCAGTAGTCAGTACTTCGGCATAATTTAAACATTTATAATAAATCATTCTTAAATTAAGAAATTAAGAAATTATTGAGAGAATTTTAGGTATCTATTTCTGTTTGCAAAGTTGAATTGAGCTTCTCAGGAAGAAAGAAAAAAGTTAACAAATCCTTTAATTCTGCTATATAGCTGATATTCTCTCACCAAATAAAGTTTGGTGACTATATTGAACACATATAACCAATCGTAATGGAAATAAACTATATCTCAGTTTAGGGTGCACCACAGTTGACAGGTTCATCTAGCTATCAAACCAGGTTTCATCAACCATTGTCTGCATAAGGAAATGCCTGTTCCAAGTAAGGAATTGTATTACAATTGCTTTCCATTGTGTTAGAGGTTTTGATTTTGCCTTTTAATAAGGGACTCTCCGTTTTGATTGTTTCTTGGCGTTGGGTGTTTTATTTATTTTACTTATTATACCAGACTTACATCTCGGAATTGACAATGAGTTTCAGTTGAAAACAAAATTCTGCTACAAAAGAGAAAATTTCAGCTCCTTGATTATGAACTTTCCGTGTCTATAAAGCATCATTCCAGCAGCGTTTGAATACAGAGTATATACCGGTATACCAAATTCCATACGTTATTCCCTTTCATGATTTGTTCGATAGAGGGTTGCTGCTCACAAGAAACACCATTATACCAAGATTCAAAGTTGTGAAGTTGAATAATCTCTTTCCTTATCATTTCTCGAGTTCGCACTAATATGTCCCAATTGTCGTAACCATAATCCCGTCCTATTTTTCTTTGTATATATCTTTAATCTCACAAAGCTAATGCATTACGTTGGTACAGAGATAATAAATACAACAATAAATATTTACAATATGCACAAAACAATCGAGAGAGTTACATTAGCTACAAGCCAGGAGAACTTATAAAAAAATATCTTTTTCAGAAGTGATTTTCATGTACTTGACATAAAGTTCAGATTGATTGTTGATTGATTGTTGGTATTTTAACGCCACTTTTAAGCGCCATTTTTGGGCTATTTCATGGCGACTAGTTGGATAAAGCCGGAGCACCCGGAAAAAACCTCAGTTTTGACTGGCTAGCAAGTACAGTAGTAGAACTACTTACATTGTAGACCGCTTGGCTACCGAGGCATCGACATATAATTTGGCTTGCTATATTAGACTTGTCATCAGTTTTTTTTACTTTTGAGTGGCACACAACACGTGCCACTCGTGGAACATGATCTGCTTATACCGTTTCGATGATTAACGAATCTTTATAAAATTGTCTGTTTATGGTGCGGCTGTACACCTATTTTTGACATTTATACCTTTTATGTTTGTCTGCTTTGTTCACACATTGTTGTTAACATAATGGAATTTCATGTGACTGTCATACATATGAGAGGTTTAGCCAGCTTATACACCAGGTTATATCGACCATTTCTACATCAGAAATATGACAGTTGTGAGCCATTCGTTTAATATGTTTGCGATTTCGATTTTGTCATTAAATGGAAATTTTCGTTTTTAATTTTCTCGGAGCTAGGTATTTTTGTTATTTTACTTTTTATAGGAGTAGATTTTTATTTAGATATTTTAAGGTGAGGTGTCAATTCTCTCGATTTTAGTTTATTCAAAGTAAGTCTATTGTTCAGTATAGTAGTAGCTTGCATGACATTGCATGTGTTTTGGTAAAAAAATATATCTCACGTAGTTCTGTGCAAAATCGATCACCCAAATTATTCAAATATAACCATTAATGCTGATACCTTTGATAGATACAAGTATCTTGTCTTCGGGAGGGATAAATCCTATTTTGTAAAGGACCACTCTGATTCGAACAAAAAAATCTCTGAAACTGATATTATCAAGATGCTTGATTTCTTGATTGACAACATATTTGTTACGTTCGGAGGACGTGTTTTTCAACAGACTGTCGGCATTCCAATGGGAACAAACTGTGCCCCTCTACTTGCCGACTTGTTTCTTTATTATTATGAGGCTGACTTCATGCAGGAACTTCTTAGGAAGAAAGATAAGAAGTTAGCAATATCCTTTAACTATACTTTCCGCTATATAGATGATGTTCTTTCACTAAATAATTCTAAATTTGGTGACTATGTGGAACGCATCTATCCCATCGAGCTAGAGATAAAGGATACTACAGATACCGTTAAGTCGGCCTCATATCTTGACTTACATCTAGAAATTGACAATGAGGGTCGGTTGAAAACAAAACTTTACGACAAAAGAGATGATTTCAGCTTTCCAATTGTGAGCTTTCCATTTCTAAGTAGCAATATCCCAGCAGCACCTGCATACGGGGTATATATCTCCCAATTGATACGATATTCCCGTGCTTGCATTTTCTATCATGATTTTCTTGATAGAGGGTTGCTGCTCACGAGGAAGCTATTAAACCAAGAGTTCCAAATGGTGAAGTTGAAATCATCTCTTCGTAAATTTTACGGATGCCATCGCGAGTTGGTTGACCGTTATGGAATAACCGTTTCACAAATGATATCGGATATGTTCCTTACGTCGTAACTACAATCCCCTTTCCTTTCATGAATGTGACCTACCGAATTAGACTATTTACCGGATTTGTTATCACATAAACAACACGACGGGTGCCACATGTGGAGCAGGATCTGCCTACCCTTTCGGAGCACCTGAGATCACTCCTAGTTTTTTGGTGGGGTTCGTGTTGTTTGTTCTTTAGTTTTCTGTGTTGTGTCATGTGTGCTGTTGTTTGTTTGTCTTTTTCATTTTTGGTCATGGCGTTGTCAGTTTGTTTTAGATTTATAACTATTTACACCACTTGGTCGAGGCCACTGTTGGTGGACGTTTCGTCCCCAGGGTATCACCAGCCCAGTAGTCAGCACTTCGGTGTTGACATGAATATCAATTATATGGTCATTTTTATAAATTTTCTGTTTACAAAAACTTTGAATTTTTCGAAAAACTAAGGATTTTCGTACCCCAAGAGTAGATTACCTTGGTGTATTTGGAATAAATTTTTGGAATTTTTGGGTTCTCAATGCTCTTCAACTTTGTATTTGTTTGGCTTTTTAACTGTTTTGATCTGACTGTCACTGATGAGTGTTATGTAGACGAAACGTGCGTCTGGCGTATTAAATTATAATCCTGGTACCTTTGATAACTATTAATTTTTTTATTACAATTTACATCAATTTACTTTGTTTCTAGTTATAACAGTTTTTATAGCTTACAAACTATCTTTAAAGTAAAATCTTTTGCGGACAAACATCGCACAACAACTTCTATTATAGTTCAAGTTGATTGATATGAGTAGAAAGTTGACCAGGTTGGGAAGGGTCTTCGGTATTCACAAATTCAGCACTTTCGTACAATCGACCGACAAACGAAATGTCATAGACGTTATAGTTATTACTTTGCAGTTCAAATGATTTCTTCTTATACTGACTCTTTTAATCTGTTAAACGTGAAGAAAATAAGAAAAGAAATTAGCAAATCAAAATCGCTAAAATTTTATAATTACAAATTGTCCAATAGGAAAGGTAAACCATATCAAAACAACACTAGATGCACATTTCGACAAGCTATGTCTTTTCAGGAAAATTATTAATCTGCAATTCATGAAGCTTCTACAACGCTCTTTGTTTGATGGAAATTTTACCATTAATTTCCCCATTCTTGTTATTCAAATTTTCAAAATGACAAAAAAAATGAAGATTTGAAATAGTCAGACCTTTTTCACAACTTTATCTGGACGAAACGATAGCCCTCTTAATCGAAGAAACTTTCTCCTATTTCACTATGTTTAAATATTCGAAACATTACGGGTTTCAATCGCATAGCACAGAACAACCCTCATGTTCCAGTGGAAGTCCGAATTGCATGCACCCTTCATCTCGGGCGTTGTCTATTACCCGACCTACCTATTGTATATATTTTTAATTTGTTATCGTCCTGAGAATGCATATAAAATATAAAATATACTACTGAACACTAAGCAACAAATAATCAATCATCGTATTTGATTTCGACTACAGATTGTATTTATTCGAGCGCCACCAATAATTCTTATGAAGACAGAACACGCGTTTGGCTAATCTATTTTTTTTAAAGAATGGTATGGTTTGTAAAATATTAGTTTAATTATTATAATCATTTCAAAGCAACGGCTAAAATATCGAAAAATACATTATAAATGCAACATTTATATCGGAAAAATTTGCACAGAGATTATTAAACTGTGTGATGAGCTTATAGGAGTAATTATTTGACACAAATGGAATGAATATGTATGTGATATTAAAGTATTAATGATACCAGTTAATAAGGTAAATATGTTATTTTGAAATGTGTTGATATATATTAGTTTCATTTTCGCATCTTCAAGCTATGTTTTATTAACGTTTAGTATTTTTAGGTTTAACCACAGTCTTTTATCTTCTCTCCAGAGAAATGATCGTAGGTATCATCTCGAGAGGTTTGCTTTCTTGTATGTGCTGCCGAATCATAAACATCATCAACAGTGCGGTTGTAAACATTTTCTTCAGGGTTCTGGTGATGGATGTCCTGACGTCGGTGAGTATTGCCAGTTTGATAAGTACCTCCACTATTTGTTCGATCTCTGTAACTAGGCAAACTTGATTTTGAGGACCTATTATCATCTATAGGTTTTGCAAACTCGTAATCAGTCCCATCTTCTTTAAATGGCCGAACTAAGCCGTTTTTATTTACATGTTCCTTCGTCATTTTCCCGGGTTCATTTGAACGATTAAATCCTGTAATACTGGGATCGAGTACTGTATAAGTTTCATGTGATTCATTTTTTGAAACGTTTTCAGTCCTGTCGAAGCCTGTTATATTTGGGTCAAGAACTGCATAGGCTTCATCCTGAGTATGAGAGCATGTTGATTTTTTTGTGTGCTTATTGTTCGATTCACACAACGGTTTACCTAATCGATAAGAGCTGTCGGCTCCTGAACAAAGGGTAGTGGATTCATCAGGATCGAGAACTGCATATGCGTCTCCGTCTCTTTCAGTATTTGACATAACCATTACTGTATTTAATGTTTTCTCATTTGGGTCTAGAACTGAATAATCTTGAACCAATTCAATACCTGGATCCTTTATAGAGTTTATCTTATCAATTTTACAAATATCTGTTTCTTGTTTGTGTTTATGATGGTCAATATAATCATAGGTTGTCTCGTTTGGTTTTGTCCCCACGGATGTTAATTCTCCATATTGATGACTATCACGACGCATGGCCAATTCATTGTATTCTGTCAAATCTTCTTGCATAGGTAATGCAATATTCTGACGTCCAGTGTAATCATTTCCATCTTCAGAGTTCTGTACGGTTTGGTGCTTTTTTGCTGATTTACGTTCTATAGATCTGAAATTATACGCTTTAACATGACAAACTTATTAAGGTTATGATAGTCTTTTAAATGAATTTACGTGAATTATCTGTTTTGTCATATCTATGCAGAATAGTTTATTTTTATAAAATACATTTTAAGTTGTCAAGGAGTAGGTTCAGTAAGACCCCTTTTTGGCCCCAAAATATAGCAGTTTTACAAAATTGTGAAAATGTAATCTTTAAGCTATATTTTGGAAAGTAAAATACTCTGCTACATAAATATGAGCTGTTTTTTGACAATACAATGCACAAATATCGCGTTCTAGCATCATTAAGTCATGCTAAATTAATGAAATATTCAAAATTTTTGAATTTTGGTTAATTTTTAGACGGTTTCCACCTAAAATGAAAGTGGCCGCATTCGTGTTCATTCATAATATTGAAATGTAAGTTGTATTTGATGATAATACAAAACATATATAAAGGTTGAGGATGAAAATGGATGCGGCCACTTTTATTTTTGACAAAAACCATCTGAAAAGTGACGTTTTTTGGCATATTTCATAGATTTTTCATATTTTAGCTTGAATCAGAGCGTTTTTAATGACTAAATCAGTTAAAATCTTTCACATAAACTAATCGAATCAATTGAAATAGACACTTTAGTGTTTAAAAAGTGTCCAAAAACTTTCGTTAGATGAACCTGAAATTTGAGGCCAAAATCGGCCCTTACCGGACCTACTCCTTTTCCGAAAATATTATTTGTTATCAGTGTATATTTCATTTGTATAGGATGCCTTAATTTATTAAAGTGTATCCATATTATCCAAAATAAAATTGAGAATGGATTATCTTTTAAAATCCTTTGAAGCTTTCTGGAATATACCAATAGAGGACAAAGAGTAAGACCCGAAACAGTTGAATGCATGCCTGTTCTGTAGATAAGCATATACCACAAGTCATGCTTTACTATATTTTCAGTGTGATTTAAAGGATTTATTCAGAATGATCAAGTGAACTTTAAAATTGTGTCAATTCTGTGTACTGTAAATATTGTTTAAAAAAATACATTTCTAAAAATTCTGTTTTATGAAAATAATAAAATACAATTAAAAGGATTCAGTTGATTATATTTGATAAAACTATTAGTTTTACTCAAAACTGTACCTAGAAGAATATTTGCCGACCAGCGAATTCCATGCATATGACAACCGTAAGATATGTATTTCTAGACACATTTCGGCTGTTGTCTAATACCTTTCCATAAATTTTGTTTTATTTCCAGATAAGTTTGCTACAAGAACTTTGATAGAAATCGCATCAAGACAATATTTTCTATGGAAAATGCTTGAACACAGTCGGATATATAAGAGTGTTTTCAGTCATTGTGTTGGTTTATTAGGTGAGCATTTGGTGTTGGCAGTTTCTTTTAAAACTCCCCCTTTTTTTAATGAACTTAGTGTGGTAACTTTTTATCGATAATTGAGATTATAAAAATTTTATATTTTTTAATAATCTGGTTCATTTAATCAAATATTTGTGTGGGTGCGTGGGTTTTGCAGCCTGTAGCTCAATGCCATATTTGGCATGGCCATAGCGGCGCTCGCAGCATGAATCAGAATTTTGGAATTTCCGTATCAGCTTGAATAGAATTTTGGAATTCCCGTATCGGGTACTTGTTAATTTGCTGTCGACAAGAAAGCAGGTGTTACGAAAATTAGTTAAACTATCCAAATTATACTTTGAAGTTATTCCAAGAGGTATGCAACACAATAGGTATTCCTCTGGCTAGTGACAAAACTACTTTGCCGACTACATTACTTAGGTTTTTGGGTATAGAATTTGATACACAGAATTTAATCATGCGACTTCCAAATGAAAAACTTGTCAAACTCTCACAAAAAATCAGAGATACCTTGGACAGTTCTAAAATAACTCTTAAATATATGCAATCCCTTCTTGGGCTCCTGAATTTTGCTTGTAAGGTAGTTGCTCCAGGCCGCACCTTCTGTCGCAGACTCATAAATTCAACAATCGGGGTAAGAAAATCGTATTACAAAATTCGAGTAAACAAGCAGATGAAAGCAGATTTAGAAGTTTGGTTAGACTTTTTAAAACAATACAATGGTGTCACTGTAATAACAGACAATGTATGGGTTTCAAATGAAAAATTAGAGTTGTTCACTGATAGTGCAGGGGGGTCTAAAGGCGGGTATGGGATCTATTTTGCAGGTAAGTGGGCCCAAGGCATATGGCCAAAACATTAGGTTGAGACTGGATTCATCAGAGATATGACATTGTTAGAGTCGTTTTCAGTTGTAACTGCTCTTATGTCATGGGAATCCTATTGTGTTAACAAAAAAATTATTTTTCATGTTGATAATCAGGCGGTTGTTCAAATCATTAATATGAAAACTAGCAAATCAAGTAGAGTTATGACTTTAGTAAGACAGATGGTTTTAATGAACTTAAAAAATAATACATTAGTTAAGGCAATTTATATCCCTTCAAAACAAAACCAAATTGCTGATTGTCTTTCTCGTTCTCAGTGGGGGGAGTTCAGAAGCCTAGCTCCAGAAGCAGATTAGTGGCCAACCAAAATTCCAACACAGATCTGGAACATTTAAGTCAGGTGGCTGATAATATTGTCAATCAAGGTGTGTCCAAAAATACACAAAAATCTTACAATTTGGCTCTGTCAAAACTTTGTACTTTTAGATCATCTTATAAATTGAAACAGGATTGGCCGGTACCAGTCAATGATTTGCTAAATTTTATAGCTTTTTTGTCAGTACAGGGTCTTTCGGGGGGGATCATATCATCTTATGTATCAGGAGTTTCATACCATCATAAAATTCAAGGGATACAGGATACTACAAAATTCTTCATAATTAGAAAGCATTAGAAGGAATAAAAAGAATTCAAGGAGGAAAATGTAATGACATTAGAGCACCAATTACAGTGCAATTGTTATCAGATATGATAAGTTGTTTAGATAAAGTATGTAAGAATAAATATGAAGCTGCTTTATTTTCAGCAGTTTTTTCTGTTGCCTTCTTTGGTTTGCTAAGAGTAGGGGAAATCACTACTTCAAAATCCAAGTCTGTTATAATTGGCTTAACAATTTCTGATATTTTAGTTAGGAGAAAAGTCCTGGAGCTAAGATGAGATAAGCTAAGGTGGTCAAAAACTGACCAAAAGGGAAAGTCTGTTACTTTATTGATACCTGAGAACGGAAAAAACTACTGTCCGATACGACTCATTTACAAATATTTAAAGGTACGACCTACCTGTAACAATACAGATTTGTTTATCCATTTTACGGGTATGCCTTTAACTAGATACCAATTCAGAAGTATACTGGAAAAAGCTTTAAATTTTCTTCATATAAGTAAAGGTCATTTTAGGTCACATAGTTTTAGAATTGGGGAAGCCACGGAACTAGCCAGGCAGGGGGTCTCAGAGGAGGTAATTATGAGATTAGGCAGATGGAAATCGCATGTTTATTCTCGCTATATTAGGTTGCAATTTTTCTAGTTTCAAAAGGCTAACAAGCTACAGGTTTTCACAGGTCACAAGATTTTATGGATTGTTGGAAGTTCCCTTGTTCATTGGGCCAAGGTAGAGGCGAAGAAATATGGTAGGAACAACCTGGGACTGGGGTCAAAAGGTGTAACAACATACTGGATTGAGCAACCTGGTTTACAGATTAAAGATTTGTACTCCCTACTGGACGCATAAAGAAATTTTTTACCTTCTCCTCATTTTATTATTATTCATTGTGGAGCTAATGATTTGACAAATTTAGAATTGACAGGTAAGGGTTTAATAGAAAATGTAAAATGTTCTATCCTACGTTACAAGGCTTTTTATTTAAAAATGTTATTATAATATGGTCTTCAATGCTACAGCGCAGATAATGGCATTTTGTCCCCTTGAATGCGGGTGCAACAATCGAACAGAAGAGAAAAAGAGTGAATTCAGTGGTCAAAAACTTTGTAATAGAAAACAGGGGGAAATCTATATAACATGAGAACATTAGGGCAAGTAGAGTGTCTTTATACAGAACAGATGGAACTCATTTGTCACAAACTGGAAATCGGGTTTTCTTAAATAATATACAAGGGGGGATTGAGTCTTTCCTACGCACAACAAAATCAACTTTTCCAATGATTCAATAATGAAAATTTTGTGGAGGTGAGAACCAGGGAGACTGGTAGTGATTGGGGGATTATTTCACTCGGCCCTTGCTCTGGGCCTGACAAGTTCTTCAATTTGCAGGTTTGGAAAATGAGGTTAGTGGTAACGGTGGGGTCTACAGATGGATAACTCTGGGACCTCCTCCACCTCATCTTATAGAGGGGAGGCCTACACCTGCCAACAGGTGGGGCACTAATAACTGGAGCATTGGTAATACGAGTGTTTTCCCCGGTCACTCCCCATGGTAGGTGGTGGTGTAACCGTGTTTAACTACCAGGGGTTTTATGACACTATGTCAACATAGGTCAGCTGATAGCCATTGTGTATAGGTAATCGGTAGTCACCCTGGCGCCTCAACAAAATATTATAGAATACTCTGTAGCCAAAGTAATGCCACAAAGTAAAAATGTATATTCTAGTCATGAAAATGTAAATACAAGTTGGTGTAAAAAAATGTATGTTTAATTCAAAGGATTGTTTTTGTATTAGTTGTAAAAGTTATAAGGAAAAACAGAGGATGGAACCTCTACACAAATAAGTATAATATACAGAGAAAGTCTGTATCTTTTTAATTTTGGTATTTGTGAATTACTGTAAAACAACAGATAAAGAGAGACAACTCTAGATTAATTTTTAATCACCTTGTGATTAATGGACTTCAACATAGTTAAGAAATACGTCAACAACTCTTGATCGTTGTTCTTCATCTCATTGCTATTCGTTCAGTAGTGATATTGGGCCTTCTTCTATGAGTATTGCAATTAATTTTAAAAGTTTACTTTTTAAAACTTGAGTAATGAACCGATTTAAAAACACGATCACCAACGGACTTTTGATTTGGATTTAAGGAATCAAACAGAAGAAAATAGAAAGTATGCTGTCATTTCACCACCGATCACCCACACGAACTCTCGTATATACCGGGAGTTATATCAATTTCCACAGAATAGAGGATATGAAAGCATATGCTCGGTTAGCATGCGACACTTTATCTTATAGTCTATTTTTTAAATCAATGTTACGCTAAATTTCGAATGATTTCAAAATCTTTAAAAGTGGATAAAAATACATAAATCTGTTTGTTCATTTGTAACGCATGTATCCCCGTCCGCTAGTATGTAAGGGTGGTATCGGAATAGGTTGAATATAAATATGAGTTAAAAGTTTGTCTTTCAGGGAAGTCTTTATCAAGGGCACAAATTATAAGGAGATTAATGATTGAAAAATATAAGTTTTACGTATTAAATCAAATATTACAATGTGTAAAAATGATAGGTCAGCAGGTAACATTAGCGCCCGCATCTGTCATATGGATTAAGTGATCTTGATATTAACGTGGAAAATTGTTGGATTATACTATGCGGAATCAACTGCATACTTTGGATTGGCATTTGTGCGGTTCAGTCGTGCATGCTTAATTTTGGACAAAGAACGATGACTAGTGTACTCAAACAAAGACAACAGTAGTTAACCGGTGTTCAAAAGTCACAAATCAATCGAGATAAAACAAATCTGGGCAACAAACCAAAACCAGTATTAAATGTATTAACCTTAAGTCTCTTGTCTTCATGCAGTCGTGTACATCAATCTCAAATCCGACACTGCATGCATACATACAGTGTCAGTTCAGTACCGGGACGTTTTATTCAAAAATTACGAATTAACGTAGCTGAAGGTATATAGTTGGAAACCTTTGTGAACTCGAACATTAAAATTCAATAACGAACAATATTGAAGTCATTGTAGTACAAAACAAAACATATTACAAACATTTACCTTCTTCTTAAAACTACAAAAAGACAAATCAGTAAAATTACAATAATTGCAGCAGATATAGATGCTCCAACAGTCAAACCTGGAAAGATATAAAGTTACAGTATATACACATGTTGTAGAACTTAACTTCTTTGTGTTTGCACTGGAGATAGTAAATCATCCAAATAATCATTTTTGTGCTGGTATACTTTATCATTTAAGTCAGTTTGCTTACAATGATTTTTTTTATCTTCGTGCATGTTTTTACCTATTAGCTATCTTTTGTTTTAAGAACTACCTAGAGTATTTACGTAGATGAAATGCTCGTCTGTCGTACCAATTGTAAGTCTTGTATCTTAAATGATTTTTTATGAATGCATGCATATCAGTATATTCAAACCTCGCCGACGCACATGCACCTTTTTGTGGTTCATACGATTTTTTTATACATATCTTAGTTCTTATTATTTATATCTATTGGATTAAAAATCGTCGGTAAACTATAATTGCTAAATCTTATACCATAAATACTATTGTATGTCTGTTAAGTTTGCCAAATAACAAAAGGTGCTGCCTATTTGTAGCTATCTAAAGAGTAAAATACAAAAAAAAAGTTCTGAGGAAAACTCAAAACGGAAAGACCCTATTCCAATGGCAAAATAAAAGGCTCAAAAGTTTAGAATGAACGATAAACAAAAATACACGTTGCAATTTTAGTATACAGGAACTCTATTTTTTAACGTATAATACATATTTATTTATTTGTGGCTTACCAATAACTTTTTGATTGTCTGATATTTGATCAGGCTTGTTGTCGTCGATACTGCCAGCTAAAAATAAAATCAATCCTTCTATACAAAGGCATGACTGTTCTGTTTTGTAGACTATGTGACTTATATATAAACATATTTATACTTTAGATTTATTTAGATCCAGGGGCCACACCATATTTTATGGAAAATCAAATTTGCAAATACAAACGTATCAACAATTACTGAAATGATAACTGAAATTACTAAAACAAAATCAGCTCCAAAGACTTTATAGATGATGTCATATCCCAAACTCAATGCGTTTGTATTATAAACTTTATTGATAGTGAGTTGATGCTAACATGGAACCTATAAAATCAATGATTCCTTTCAGTACTCCGCCTCCAGTAGTGGTTTGTTTGTTACATTAGTACCATAGTTAACGAACACGGATTGTTGTTACATTGCTCCTTGGTACCTCTTTCCATTAATAGAATATACTACGTGTTTAAATTTCCATTGGATTTTTGTTTGAAAGAAAAATTATAGCAGCTGCATACGGAGATCTTGGAACTCTTAACATTATTT
The DNA here is from genome assembly GCA_019925275.1 of Mytilus edulis. Taxonomy (NCBI): domain Eukaryota; kingdom Metazoa; phylum Mollusca; class Bivalvia; order Mytilida; family Mytilidae; genus Mytilus; species Mytilus edulis. The sequence continues at coordinate 61,279,278 of CM034356.1, forward strand.
CCTTTATAGCGTGTCTCAAATTTCAAAGAAATTATTAGATTAGTAAAATATATGTATGCCAGTCGAATGATTTACAGATTTCATTATGACTTAGATAACCGCTATGGAATATTTGTATAACAAAATAAACACATGCATTCCGTATGTCGTAGCCAGTGTCCTTTGTGATTTATTTCTCGATTATTAAATCATAGAATGCGACACATTACATAATTGTTATTCCTATAAGCAATCACTTGTGGTTAAAGAACTATTTACCATTCCAGAGCACATAAATGAATCTTGGTTAAACTGCATGCGTATTTCGAAAAGGTCAAAGTATTTTCAGCGCAGTAGTGGTTTGTTCAGTACTGACATTTTTATAACATGCATTTTAAAATTCTCCTTTGATAAATTAAAAAGAAATACAGCAAAATAACTGAAGCAGTAAAATAAACCTTAGAAAAAGTCGGCTAATTTTTTTAAGTCGCTTTTGGTAATATGACACGTAATGATTAGACATATTTATAAATCTAATATGTTGTCTAGATCTTATATGAAGATCAAAACAGAACAAGCATGGGTTTCGGAAATCAAATTCACGATGTGTTATAATCATTTTATAAAGTAAAAAAAAAAATGATTGTGTTCATACAAGGTGTCTTTATTTTCACGAATCAGTTTGGATAAGAATCACCAAAAATATAAAAGAAGCATGTTTTATTCTGTAGTTGGCATGTATAAACATCATACTAGTCCCCTAATGCAAACGAGAGTATTTGAAAGTTTTGAAACGAATTGCGAAAAATATATTAATCTCCCATACTAATTACATTAAAAATTCAAAAACAAAAGGAGCTTGACATGGTATACCCAAGCAATATGTAACGAATTCATAACAAAAGTCGAAACAACGTAATTAATAACAAAAACACACACATTCACACACAAACATGATGCTCTTTCATCCTGAAACTGTAATGTTTATAAAATTGAATTATACCATGATGACAATATATCTATTTTTAAAGCGAAAAAACAATCATTATAGAAACGATTGCTTTAGTCGAGGGAAAATAGTAGGCCTAATTTGTTGTCGACGACAAAAAGACGCTTAAATAATCGAAACACACGGCATATGGTCTCGCTCTTTCTTGAATGCATTCAATTTTCTCCCTACACACCCAAAGTTTATCAAATTTATGTCTCATACAAAGTTACCTGTAGATGTAACAGTTACATGTTCACTGTGTATTGGTGTTAAAGACATTGTTGTTTGTAGTAATCTTGTTGATGACGATTTTTCTTCAACTAAAAAAATAACAGATTTATAATTTTTAGACACTTGAAATATACCGCCATCTGTTTTTGGAGCTATCAAATAACCAGAGTAATTTCATATTCACAACAGCGACCCTCAAATAATTTTAACATCATTAATCTATAACACTAGACAAACAAAGAGGCAATTGGAACTCAAAACAACTGTTTTAAACATGCAATTTACAATCTTGCATTTTTTGCATTTCATAAATGTAAAAATTGACCTGTAGATTTGTAGAACAAAACTATTATGTACAAAATTTATAAAACACAAATATCAGTTACGATTTGACATGTATGTAATTGTCTAATACCTATTTGAAGTTCAACGGGAAACGGAATGGGATATACATTTCCCAACTTCTTAGGTATTCATGAGCATGCAGCAATTACTCAGGCTTTGTAAAACGTCACCAGCGTCTGAGAAGAAAGTTGTTGAAGTATAATTATGTCAAAGAACGTCTCGTCCTTTTTTTTAAAAGGTTCATCGGAATGTACTAAAACCTTGTTGAGAAATATTCGGTATCAACTTCACAAATAATACAAAATTGTATTGAAGTACAGGTTCTTGGTACTGACGTTGTTTATCATCTTGATAATGTGTTATATTATTCCTTTATTTGTCTTTATGAATATTACTTTTACTGTTTAGTCTGCTTTTGATTGTATCCATTTAACGTAACTCTGTACTTATACATCCTACTATTGAGTTATGATAACTTTAGTATTCTTCACTTTCATGTTTGCTAATATGCTTTGTCTATATGCCTTTTTGTGTTTCTTTCTTACATATGACGTGACTCTGTACTTATACATCCCGTCGTTGCGTTATTTTGCCATGGTTAGTGTTTGTTAATCTGGTTTTACGACGATGAGAAGACACTTAACCAGTCGACACATCCGGCTTATAAGTAATTGCGGTTCCTTCAATCAACATACGTAATAAATCTCAAGTCTTGAGATTTATTACGTATGTTGGTTGAAGGAACTGCAATTAATTATAATTTCTAGAGTGATTAAGATAATAACACAATGTTGACTGCTCTACCCCTAGCTATAAAATCAGGTTTAAATCACCATTTTCTACATAAGCAAATGTCTGTACCTAGTCAGGAATATGACAGTTGTTATCCATTATTTTGATGTGTTTGATTTTGATTTTGCTATTTCATTACAGACTTTCATTTTTCAATTTTCCTTGGAGTTCAGTATTTTTATGATTTCACTTTTCATCAATTCAAAAAATGAGTATTTTTTTTGTAAAACTTGAATAATTGCGATGCAATTCGCATGTATAGATCTTTTTTCATTAGCTTATATTTAATTTTTTTATCGCAACAATGATACTGCAATTTCCTCACTTTTTTACTTATTCAAACTTATAGTATATATACTAATATTACCTGTTGTAAACGATGCACTATCACTGAGTGTTGTAAAAAAACCTGCACTTGGTGAGGGTCTTTGTGATGAATACTGATCTGGAGGAAATACATCTTAAACCACAAGACAGAACAACTAACAGGCTGATATTTTTGATAAAGTAAAAAGCAATAAGACAAACTAAACACTTAAAACATGTTTCATCCTATTAAAATGAATGTAAACAAGATAGATTTGATATAACAGAAATATCAAACTTTAAAGTAAATTCAAAAGACGAGTCAATAAAAGCTGACAAAACCACGCGCTCGTCTATACTAACAAACTTGATTTTTGGAAAACAACTCTCATATTTATCACTTCGATCAGGAATTTGTCGATGAGAATGGAAGGCTTAAGGATGTTCGCTTGTCATGTTTTAGAATTATTGTCAGATTTTCGGAATTCTCTTGTTTTATCAATTTGAAAGCCTTAAAAAGTTTTGACAATAGACCCCCATTTTTTCTTTTATAAATCGTTAACATGTATAATTATAAGCCATCTGTAAAAGTCTTATAACATCGTTGTTATTTTTTAATAGTTTTTGAGAGATTAACCTTGTCAATGATAAAGCTATGAAAAATCAAGGGAGAATATTTTCGCGCCAAAATTTCAATGACTTACATCTCATAAACAAGCACATTGACCTTTATATTTGTTCTGCTATCTTGCTTCCTTTTTTAATCCCCTTTCAATATATACTAGTGTTATGAAAAGCTTGTTATTTTGAAGCTGAGTAGCAAACTTCCTTAATCTGGTTTTACGACGATGAGAAGATGTTTAACCAGTCGACATACCCGGCACACGGTCTCGATCTTTCTTGAATTTAATTTAATCTTCTTAATTTCTGTTTGTTTCCATTATATGCCTGTTCCTTTAAAATTACCGAGACTTGAAAGACTGTCGACTAAATTTTTAGCCAGCATTAGAAATTCATTAATTTGTAGCGTACAACAAATTGGAAGCAGACACAAACAAAAGGATGCAAAGACTTTTAGAGATTTTTCGACCTCGGATTATATATTTTTGCGACAGGATGGTTATCTACGCGATTGTAGGTCATCGTGGTACTCGCTTAGATAAGAGAAAACAAAAAGAAGAACAACATAACTATGGATATCATTTGCTATTCCATTTGCAGATCCCAATCCAGAAATTTTAGTTTTTATGGTTATTATAAAAAGGAGATTTGGAATGATTGCTGTAATATCCACAATTACTATTTAAAGGGAAATCACACTATTGTTTATACGCATCGCTCTCTGCGCCGCTATAGTGTCGTAACTGTATTATGACGTCGCCGTTTTCGATTCCGTCGTAAAGGTTGCTAATTTATGAAATATTGAGCCGCTCGAAGGGACGTTCCACTAAAGCCAGAGAAATGATAATAGACATATCATATATTTTACAACTGATATGTTGTACTATCGAGTTTCTAGATTGTATTGGGGTTTATAGAATACAAAATAACGGGCAAATACTGCAGAATATAAGGCAAGAAAAAAAATTATAGAATGATGAGGTGCTAAAATATAAAGAATAAAAAATATTGGTAACACAAAATGAATATTAATAAATGAATGACCTTTTATCCAGACCATTATGATAAAATAGATGTATCAATACAAAACACATAATCAAAACTAAGAACGTAGGAAATTCATAGCATATTCAATGTAACTTAGTATCCTCTTCATCAAACATCCCATTTCATATTAGTGTTTATTCGGCTTAGCCTGTCGGGTTTTTACAAAGCAGAGACGAAATGCATATATCCTAGTTCTGAATATACATAAACTTGCCACTGGACGTAAATGTGTGAAGTGCTATTTGAAATCGTTATTTATTTCACATGTGACGACAGAAATGATTCAAGTGTTGTTCATCTTTCCCAAATGTTCCTTTGATATATAACGCCTCTGAACACTGAAAAGTATGGGCAAGTTTGGATACAATACTCAAGCTTGATACGGTCTAAAGGATTGTGGTCAAATTTTTGACATATTATAGGTTTCTGACACAAAATGAATGTGGTCAAAGGTGTTAAAAATCTATTGTGCATATGTTTTTTAAAACTCAATTGATAGTTTTCATTATAAAACTTATGTACATAATTTTCTGAAGAAAATTCTTTAATTTGTTCATATTAAGAAGAAGTTTACTTTATTCCCCGACATATTTTCCGTATGCAAAGTGACCTCCGTGTGACCCATCTCGTAAAAATCAGGTGATCGCAATATGCATGGATGTCCTTAAAATAAACTATAATTATCTGATTGTACATGTTAAAAACGTGCTCAATATCCATGCTTGTTTTGTTGATTGTTGACAAACAGATGACAATCGTTAAACTTCGGGTTCAAAACACGAACTTTAATTACCTGCCATATTTTCACAACCAGACTGACCGATTGAAACAAAAATTAACGGTTATACGAAATTTATGCGAAAAAAATGATAAAATCGTGCACAGAAGACTTAGTTTATGAAGTTTGTATGCATTGGTTCAAGAATTGGAATAACATTATTTTTCACCGGTCATTCGTTTATTATGACTTTAATGTCCGATATGTTGACGACGGACTGACAGACAGAGGTATACAATAATAAGTCCCGTAATCGGCCGTATAAAAATTCAACACGTACTATACATTTGGCTTTACAAGTCTCCAACAAGCGAAATATTTAACACACACACACACACATGTATTTATGTAGAGTTATATACATGTCTCACAGAGTACTGCTAAACTGTAACAAACACATTAATGGTCCGTCTGTTGAAAGAATATTCCACTCATATAGACAAATGTTTTGTGCTGAGGTTCATGTAAAGTTTTGCAAAAAAAACCACACAAAAACAAACTAGTAATAATAGTTCAGATGTAGGTTCAAGTTCAGATCACTCAATGTGAATCACTGTCGACAGTGATATAGCTATATATAGGTAGATTTTCGGATCCCGATGACGACCATGACTGAAAAGGACAACCAGTTTTTTTAATACAAAGGTAGCTGATTAACTCTTGATTCTTTGGTTCTTTAAAAAAAAATTAGCCAACATGATATAGCAGAGAGTGCTTATATTGGCACACAAACTCAATCAATTATTTTCAAATTAACTATCATTAATCAGTATTAAATTTTGCGAAAATGGGTGCATTTACCACAATGAAAATTAAATGGGTTAAAGAATATACATTAAAAAAAGAGGTGCACCAACAGAAAATAGAAACCGCAGTCTTACTCTTAACTTCATCGGATCATAAAATCTAAACTCTTACCAGACTTTTTAATCTATCTAACAGTATAACTCAGAAGTAAGTAATAGTACCTGACTTTGTACTATTACTTAGAAGTTTCTAAGTGTAACTCGAGCTTTAACTAGAACTCTCACTAGAATAAATATTCGAAATCAAAATAAAACTCGAACTTTAACTGAAAATTTAACTGGAACTCGAACTTAATTTGGTTCGATTATGGAGCGTTGTGTAATTACAGATATGTTAGCCAATTTTAAATTTCTTCCAAAAACGGTGTCATTGAGGTCTTTTTTTAAGTGTGGAGTTTGTGGCTTCTTAAACACGGCATTTCAGGTTTTCTTCCTGGTGAAAATGGACAAGTTAGTAAATTTATTCTGTTTGTAGTCTAAATGGAACGTGTTACTTTTTAGCCCAGGTACCCTCAATCTTCCGAAGTAGAAGGTTCTTAATCTGCAAGCCGTAAAGTAATTCTTTATTAAAACAATCGTTTTTCCTAAACAACAAATGCAATTAAAATTTTTAGATGACTTCAACTTTGACAATATCTTTATAATAAACTTCTGCTGTATGTTTAACAATGAATATTCAAAATAGGTATAGGAAGATGGTGACGCAACGTCAGATATTGCTACCATTTAGCGTAACAGAAAACTTGACGTTAATTTGGAAACACGCACTATCAAATTTTTCCTGCTTTCCTTGTTGGGTAAATGCAAAGTATACACACAAGTAGAAATGCCGTGAGATTCTAATCTAATACGATTTTATAATTTACATAGGATATTAACTGTTACTGCTGGTAATTATGTGTTCTTTGGAAATATTGCTGCATTTTATATTTAACCCGAGTATGATTCAATTCAAGCAGTTGTACAAGAGACAACACAATGGCTTAATATTTATAATACTGAAGTTTTTTTTACTTTTTGATTGTGTAATAGATGTGTAGTTTGTAATATGTGCATCATTTCGTTTTGTTGAAAGCAGGACATTTACATAAAGTGGAGGAAGGAACCCGCAAATGCAGTTCATGCCGTCCCTAGCATATTACGGCGACGTCAAATACTGTTTACGGACAACCTTGCAAGACATTTTCATTAATCAGTATTTTTTATAGACAAGTCTGTAATCTTAATACAATTTGGTGTACCTACTTCAACTTTTAAAGTACTTTTTATTGGTATAGAAATCAAAGCCGAAAAATATAAGCTATGAATCTTCACGAAAGCAAATCTCTGTTTTTTGGCCGTAAAAGTTTGTTGAAGGTATGAAAGTTGAACTCGGACATTTCCGCAAGACATTTCAAAACTATTGATTTGAATTGAATATGTGGCTCAATTTATTTATTAATTTGAATTTTTAGAGCTTACACTGAGTTAAAACGATCGTGCTTGCAATTTAATAAATTATTTGTCAAAATGTTTCAAGTTTCCGAACAAAATTTCCCATGGGACATTTCCGAACATCATATTCATTTCAAAATGTCTATGCATATTTTTAATGGAGACACCCATGTAAACCAATGCTGAAATACACAGGTCATAGAACATTCATGCAAAAATTTTAAGAGTTGCTTGAACATTTCGCGAATTTTTCGTGTATTATGTTTCGAGTTTGTTACATGGGACAACGCTAAGTAAACTTTTTTTCTGATAATCTGTGTCTTCCGAAGCCTATAAATATTATATTTTTATTTTTTCTCTATCTTAATGTGAAAATTTAAGAAGCAATCTTTATTTTCATATATAATTTGAAATATTTATTTCAGCATTTCTAAGAAAATTTCCCCGTTAAATATCTACTTAGCGCTATTTTTCGTGGTAGTAGCAATATCTAACGTTGCGTAGGTGTGAGTGCCAATGAATCAACTCTCCATCCAAATAACAATTTATAAAAGTAAACCATTATAGGTCAATGTACGGCCTTCAACACGGAGCCTTGGCTCACACCGAACAAAATACCTTGAAAAAATGTTATTAATATAGTTTAGTGAAAAGGATTAACCCAATAGTTCAAAGCATTGCAAGAAATGCTGCTATGCTAGCAACGTCATTCTATAACGTTAAGAAAAAAAGTTATAATTCCCGCCAAAAATCGATAACCCTGATTATTTCCGTTGTAGCGGATTTAAAACATCGGTGACCCCCCTTTTTTATTTATGCTTTTAAAATCTCCCCTGAAGCTGCAACTTATGCAGATGTTTGAAGGAAAAAACATTAGTAGATTTTTTTCATTTCAAGAAAAATCTATAATAAATAGCAATTAAAAATGGCGGGAAATGTAAAAAGGCCTTAAAAAATAAGGAAACTGAGAAAAATAAAAGTGTATAAGGTAAAAGTTACAAATTACTGTTTTAGTTAAACCAGTTAAACATCGGATTTCAATAATTTTGCCTTCTTTTAGCATTTTAGAGCGCTATTTCTATATTTCGGTATAACGCAATTCTTTACTTTTTGATGAAGTCATATCTCGAAAACAACATCGGTGACCCCAAATTTTTTTTCGCCTAAAATATTGTAATAAGTAAGATCTGTCCACATGCAAAATTGCAATGAATTATTATTAGTAGTATAAATAGTGTGATTTCCCTTTAAAAGGTTCTAAAGATACAGTCATCAAAATATAATGTAAAAACTAATTTTTAAAAGTTTCAAACTATACCTCTACTCTCATGCCATATTATCAGATACCTTGATGCCTCAAAGCAACTATCTGCCGCAAGTACCAAATGATAAGTTACTATTCTAATGTTCTCAGTAATTTGACATGTTTTGGAAATGTCACGTTTATATCTCCTTATTTTACAACTTTTACAATCGCTTTCGGTTGTTGTGTGACAAGCTGCTATCCAAAGTACATCATGAAGATCGGTGCATTTTTCTGAAAAAGTGCATGAATACAAAAGATATTATTTCTCTTTTTTGAAACGATAAAATATATAAAAAAAGATTGTAACAGTTAAGTAAAAATTGTGTATATTGCACATTTTTAGTGTCATGAGAAACAACTATACATTGTGTGTTTTCAGCATCAAACACATTTGAAAGTATCTGCGACCTTTTCAATTCTTCTTGTTCCTCAACATTGTACAAACACATTTTATATTCTGTGACAGTATAATGTTTTTTCTTTATCATTAACATCCTACAGTAGAATAAATAAACAATCAACTAATCTTGTCAATAAAACACATTTGTCAGTACCCCTTTCTTAAAAAAGACAACCGTAGTATACCGCTGTTCAAAATTCATTAATCGACAGAGAAAAAAACAAATCCGGGTTACAAACTAATACTGAGGGAAAAGTATCAAACATTAGAGAACTACGACACAACAGAGACACAACACCGAAACGTAACACACAGAGAAAAGAACTATAATGTAACTGTTGTGAATTAGTTTTAGTTTCAGTTTAGCACTTTATCACTTTTATTTGTTTAACGTTTTACCGCCATTTACGTAACAATAGGCCCGCAACGTCGTCACTTGGCGACGTCTCTCTTGTATATTATACTCTAGTAAAGCATACGAAACATTGAAGACGCTTTTGTGTTTACTCGCCTTTATTATCGATACGTCCAAAACATTGGTGCCGTGACAAAAACAGAAGAATACGAATTTAAAAGATGAGTACCGCGAAGATGAAGACCAGACGAGCTGGACATCGGGGAGTTCTTACAAAGTTACTGAAGAAAGTGGAACCGAGTTCCGAGGAACTTTTGCAGGAATATGACGTTAGTGAACTTTCAACCATTCGAGGACTTATTGTGAAGAAGCAGGAAACGATCGATCAACTGAACGAGAAGATTGTGGAGGAACTATCGGAAGAGGAAGTGAGCGAAGAAATAGAGGAAGCCGACAGATACACATATGACATAGAAATGAGTGTAACTAAACTTTCAAAAATCATTAAGGAATCGGAAATCACAGTCAAACAGTCAAGTAAGTCATTGCTAAACCCAAATGCACACGAGTTTATTAATTACACAAATCATCAAGAAAGTCAGCCACAACCCAGTTTCATGCACGCAAATACATCAGCGTCCGTTTTTTCAAACTCCAGCATGTACCACAAACTTCCCAAATTAAATTTACCAACGTTCGGTGGGAATATGTTAGAATGGCAACCCTTTTGGGATTCGTTTAGTGCTGCCGTACACGATAACCTGTCTTTAAACGATGTACAGAAATTTAATTACTTGAAATCTCAACTGTTCGGAGAAGCCACCCAATGCATAGCAGGTCTACAAATAACTAACACAAATTACGGACAAGCATTACATGTACTGAAACAAAGATTCGGTCAACCACATAAGATAGTACAGACATACATGCAGAGTTTAATCAGCCTTCCTAGTCCAACGTCAAATATTACACATTTGAAAAAATTCTACGACAGTATGGAAAACTACATCCGTGGCCTTGAAAGTATAGGGGAGTCTCACGAGTCGTTCGGAAGCCTTTTAGTGCCCATAATATTAAATAAACTACCTGGGAATATACGAGAAAACATGGTACGTGCCCACGGAGGCGACCACTGGAACTTGCCGTCGTTACGGCAAGCTATTCAACATGAGATAACGATTAAGGAGGCGGGTCAGTCGGTAAACAGTGATGATATAGAGCCAAATTACACACCCACATCAGCATTCTTTACGGGTACAAATCGCAACTACGCAAATCAGAAAGGGAAAAGAGACATAACCAAGAAGCCGTGCATCTTTTGTCAAGGAGTTCACGCCCCATTAGCTTGTAAAACTGTTACGGAAATTGAAGCTCGAAAACGCATTGTTAAGGAGAAACAGGCATGTTTCAATTGCTTAGGAAATCACAGAGTTGCAGATTGCAAATCCGATAAAACTTGTAAAAATTGTAATAAACGACACCATACCAGTATTTGTTCAAAGAATGAATCACACCTGTATACCAAGTCTAAAGATAGCAGTACATTAAAACCAGATACCGATGCCGCAGTCGCAAGTATGCATTCATCCACATCATCAGTTAGATCGCAGGTATTGTTGAAAACCGCGATAGCGCCTATCACGTATGACAAGACACATTTTAACACCGCCAATATACTATTCGACGAAGGAGCCCAGCGAAGCTTTATCACTCAAGAGATAGCCGATTTATTGAACCTGAGACCACATAGGAAAGAAGCGATAACGATATCCGGTTTCGGTGAATCCAACAAGAAGGTTAGAAATTTACAAATTGCTACTATATATATAAAAGGTCTAACGAATACGCTTATCCCTATTGAAGTTCTTATAGTACCACAGATTGCTTATCCAATACATACTTACGCAAGGAACCAGTCGAGCTTTCAGCATTTAAATGGATTGAAGTTAGCCCACCCAGCTTTACAGGACGAGGATTTTGAGATATCAGTCTTAGTTGGCGCCGATTATTATTGGGATATAGTTGGAGACAGAGTAATTAGAGGTTCCGGACCAACCGCTGTACAGTCCAAAGTTGGATACTTGCTATCAGGACCTATACAATTGAACACTAACAGTAATAATCAATCAACGTCATCGATTATGAACATTTTGATCCCACACAGACTAGAAGAATGTGAAATACATAAATTTTGGGAAATCGAATCCATAGGAACAGAAACAGACAGCGAAGTGAAAGCGAAAACGGACTTACAAGAAATGACCACTTACCAAGAGAATAACATTCATTTGAAAGACAATAGGTACATCGCCAAGTTTCCATGGAAACCAGAACATCCGGAGTTGCCTAGCAACGAGATGATCGCCAGAAAAAGAGCATACAACGTGATAAACCGACTTGCTAAAGAACCAGAGATGCTTAAGATATACGGTAACATTATCAACGACCAAGAAAATCGAGGTTTTATAGAGAAGGTTGAGACCCCGGATGAGACTACTAATCGAGTACACTATATTCCGCACCACCCAGTGAAAAAAGATTCATCGACTACACCGATACGTATAGTATATGATTGCAGTTGTCGTCAAGATTCAGAATCACCCAGCTTAAATGATTGCCTTTCTTCTACACCGCCGCAGCTTAATAAGCTAACAGATATACTTACTAGATTCCGCTACGGGAAATACGCCTTAACAACTGATATTGAGAAAGCATTCCTCCAGATTGGACTAGACGAAGAAGACCGCGATTCCACCCGATTTTTCTGGCTTAGAGACCCAAGCAACCCCAAGAGTAAACTTGAGACTTACAGATTCAAGGTAATTTTATTCGGAGCGACATGTTCGCCATTTATTCTAAACGCTACATTATTGAAACATTTGTCAACGGTTACAAGTGCTACAGCTGAGATACTCAAGCGAGATTTGTATGTAGACAACGTACTTACAAGTGTTAATACGGAAGAAGCCGCCTTAAATTTCTTTGAAGAATCTAGAGAACTCATGACAAATGCAGGATTTAATTTGAGAACATGGAAATCAAATAGCAATCAACTTAGCAACGAAGCTACAAAGGCAAACATACTTGATACAGATAGCGAGACGAAAATTCTTGGAATGCGTTGGGATGCGAAGTCAGACATATTGACATTTGCGAAATTAAATGAAGATCGTATAGATATTGATAATTCACAAGCGACAAAGAGAGAAATATTGAGTAAATCATCGTCAATTTACGACCCACTCGGAATTCTTGGACCAGTGACCGTAAGAGCTAAGCTACTGGTACAAACATTATGGAAAGAAGGATACGATTGGGACCAGGTGTTGCCTAGCAACATATTTAAATCATGGTATGAAATTTTAGATGACATCCGAGATGTAACAGTTAATACGAAAATCGCACGACATTATTTCAACGATCAAAATGAGAACGAAAGTAACGAGAAAATCACATTACATGTCTTTGTTGATGCCAGCCAACGCGCTTATGGAGCCAGTGCCTACTTGTGTAAAGGAAACACTTCTTCTCTCGTAATTGCAAAAAACCGGATCGCTCCGCTCGCCAAAATGACATTACCAAAGCTAGAATTGATGGCTGCAGTAATAGGAGCTCGAATGGCTAAAAACCTCACGAAAACCCTAAAATCACAACGCACAGTACTATGGAGTGACAGTCAGATCGTTCTGCACTGGATTTCGTCTTTAAAATCATTTGGAAGATTTGTTCAGAATCGTGTGATAGAAATTAAAGAATCGACACAAAATTACGACTGGAAATACGTACCAACAGACTCAAATCCAGCCGACCTTCAAACTAGAGGAATATCATCAACGCAATTCAAAGAATCAACTTTGTGGATGCAAGGACCGTCGTGGATATCGGATGAGAACAGTTGGCCTACATGGACCCCACAAGTTAAACAAGAGACTCTTTTGTTAACGACAACAGATGACAGCGAAAAGACAAAACCGTGTGAATTAAGTGGAATTTCGAAAATAATTGATCTATCGAGATTCTCGTCATTAAAGAAGTTACTACGAGTTACATGCTACGTGTTTAAATTTGTGAATATATGTAAAAGTAAGCGACCGTATAACTTGAGGAAATATGCTAGACACGGAAAAGATATTACGAAAGATGAAATTGACCGCGCAACTCGTACATGGATTACAGATATTCAAAATGAAAAATTCAGTAATGAAAAGCAGCAACTCGCAAACCAGTCACATGACAAGAATCTACCGTTAGTAAGACAACTGCGCTTGTTCATAGATACAGAAGGTGTCATTCGATGCGCCGGGCGCATACACAATTCACAGTTAGACGACTCCGCGAAGTTTCCAGTGTTACTACCGAAGAAAAATCAATTTACGGACTTAGTTATATTGAACGCGCACCTGCAGATGTTACATTCTGGTGCTGGACAGACAATTACGCAAATCCGCCAATCATATTGGATACCTTCCATTAGACAATGCGTTAACCACATCGTACAGAAATGTGTAAAGTGCCGAAAAGTGACCGGAAAAGCATTTCCACAGCAAATTTCGCCTCCACTACCAAAGGATAGAGTCACCGATATGATACCGTTTACGACAACTGGTGTTGATTTCGCTGGACCACTATTCGTTAAAGATAATGGACTTGTTGCAAAATCGTATATTTGCCTATTCACATGTGCTTGTATTCGTGCCGTACACCTAGAACTTGTTACAGATATGACAATTGAATCATTCAAATTAGCGTTTAGACGATTCGTTAGTAGGAGAGGAATTCCGAGTACTGTGTATTCCGATAATGCACCAACCTTTGTTTCCGCCTCACATGACATTCCGAAGGAAATGAACATTCAAATTAATTGGAAATTTATTCCGAAAGCAGCACCGTGGTACGGTGGATGGTGGGAGAGACTAGTTGGAATTACGAAAACGACATTAAAAAAAGTGCTCGGAAAATCACAAGTAAATTCTGACCTATTACGAACAACTTTGATAGAAATCGAACGGGTAATCAACGATCGTCCGATTACGTATGTGTCGTCCGACATTCGAGATCCAGAGCCGCTAACACCGTCACATCTACTGCAGGGAAGAAGATTATCGCAAGACAACAATTCTGATTCAGAGGACAATAATTTAAATGTAGATTTCACAGAAGCAAACAAACGTTACAACCATAAAGTAACTTTAATTGAACACTTTGCAAAACGATGGAGAATGGAATACCTCACCGGATTAAGAGAATTTCATCGCGTCGCCGGAGACCAAAGCGCACATGTGAAAATCGGTTCCGTCGTACAAATCATGGACAATTCACCGAGAATGATGTGGAAACTAGCTGTTATAGAAGATTTGATCACCGGGAAAGATGAAGTCGTAAGAGCAGTCAAACTTCGGACATCAAATGGACTGATTACCACGAGACCAATTGTGAAACTGGTGCCACTGGAAATATGAACATTAATTGTTAAAAGTGTGTTTTCAATACCCTTTTTATGACCAATACATGAACAGTAATTGCATTTTGCGGCCCCCAGAATGTTGTGAATTAGTTTTAGTTTCAGTTTAGCACTTTATCACTTTTATTTGTTTAACGTTTTACCGCCATTTACGTAACAATAGGCCCGCAACGTCGTCACTTGGCGACGTCTCTCTTGTATATTATACTCTAGTAAAGCATACGAAACATTGAAGACGCTTTTGTGTTTACTCGCCTTTATTATCGATACGTCCAAAACAGTAACAATGGCCATTTTCCTGACTTGGTACAGGGCACTTTATGACAAAATGGTGGGTTGAACCTGGTTTTGTGGCATGCCAAACCTCCCGCCGCTTTAATGGCAGTGTTAGTTATAACATTAAAATTACAACAGTACACGAAAGGGTTACTATAAATAAACAGATAAATGGGAGAAAATATAGGATAGAGAAACAAACGAATAATAGCCATCCAAAGATAACAGGTTAAAAACTATTTTTTTATAAACACACTAGGCATCAAAGAAGAAAGGTATAGCCTTCCTTCGAAGAACACAAGTAACATCAGACCAAAACTGGAAACAACAGTGTACAATACACAACACAGAAAACACGAAACAAACAACAAACGATGTTAAACATAATTCATTGTGACAGCAGTATTTTCTAGTCCTTTAGTGACACAAGCAACGTTACGCCTTTTATCTTATCATACTTAAGTGTGTTAAATTCTGTGATAAGTCAAATTTGAAAAATGTCTGATGTCTAATCCTCGAAACATCTGAATTGTATGAATTGGAAACTTGACCGTTAGGCATATCACCCCTAGTTTTTGTTGGGGTTTGTGTTGTTTATTCTTTAGTTTTCTATGTTGTGTCATGTGTACTATTGTTTGTCTTTTTGTCTTTTTTCATTTTTAGCCATGGCGTTGTCAGTTTGTTTTAGATTTATCAGTTTGACTGTCCCTTTGGTATTTTTTGTGCTGCTAAAGTGGAAATACGTCAATAAGTCACACTTGATACTATAACAATCGAGGTACGAGAAAAAAGTAATATGAAAACCTACAAAAATCAAAGAAAAATTTAGAAATAGGAAAGTCTCTAATCAAATAGCAAAATCCAAAGAACAAACCCATCAAACGAATGGATACCAACTGTCAAATTTCTGACTTGATACAGAGATTTTAAAGAAAAAGTTATTGAAACCTGATTTTATATCTACTTAAACCTCAAACTTAAAACAAAGCAATATGGCAAGGAAGAAAAACAAAAAGGCATACAGACACAGCACACCAGCAAAAATGAAAGACAATAATACCAAAAAGCAAAAGCAAAACAACACAATGACGAGAATTCGAACGATTGAAACACATTTATAATTTAATTAAAGCTTCTGTACATATTTCAAGAAGATAACTTCAACTTTACCATTATCAGATCCCAAATTGACAGCAGCAACTCTCCATCAAGAAATGCCGTTCCCTCTTGTTATTACTGTTGTCACAATGGTTATTTTTATGATTTTTGACCGTTCAATATTTTTTCATTGTAGCCATAGTGTATATACCTACTAAGTCTTTATTTTTAATATTGTAATCTTATAATATTTTTTGCTTGTGACAATTTTTGAATTATTGCTCGCAATTCAAACACTGAATATAATATAAAAGTGAAACGCATGCTTTTCTATAGTAATTTGAAACATGATAGTCACGGTGTTTTTGTATTAAAAAGTAAAATCACAAAAATACTGAACTCAGAAAAAAATCAAATCGGAAAGTCCCTAATCACATGGCATAATCAAATGACAAAACACATCAAAAACGAATGGACAAGAACTGTCATATTCCCGACTTGTTTTTTAGTTGATCATTTTCTTTTTATTTTTAGTAATGGCGTTATCAGTTCATTTTCGACTAAGGAGTTTGAACGTCCCTTATGTTTCGCCTCTCATTCTAGTAACATTTGTTTTCAGCAAAGAGACTTGTAAAAGAGGGACGAAAGATACCAAAGAGACAGTCAAACTCATAAATAGAAAATAAACTGACAACGCAATGGCTAAAAATGAAAAAGACAAACAGACAAAACTATAAGATAAGATATTGTAAGATATTCGTGACTATTTATTTTTTTTTCCACGACCAAAACTATATCAGTCCCATTTCTTCTCACCGAAGAAACAAACTCTAAATATAAAATGATATAACTTAAAAGTATGGAGATTTAACAAAGCCAAATCGATCGATTAATAATCCTAAGGTTAAAATAAATGTACATATATTGCTTGAAACTTAGAATTTGAAATATTTTGGCAAGTCTTAAATAGTAATTTATCATCTGACCATAACAAGAGATTTTTAAAAGCCTGAATCAGTTATATATCGAAATTGAATTAATAGGCATAAACTTGAAAAGTAGTAAAAAAATCACTATTTAAAGACAATTCTTTGTTCATGGAGTCATCCAATGGATTTGAATCATATAGCTATTCTTTTAGGTCGCTCATTGCTGATAATTTTGCTTTTCAAAGCTTTCCAACATTTTTTATACACAAAAATCTAAAATCTGTAAAATCATTTTGGTATAAGGCAATTACTCAAAAGATTTACTATTAAGTGGCATTCAAAAAAGTGAAATAACAAACAAAAAAACTCGCAGGGAAATTTAAAACGGCAAGTATCTTATGAAATGCATAAATGAAAACCCCAAACACATCAAAGAAATGGAAAACAACACTCATATTACTGTCTTCGTAACGGCATTTACCAAAATGGTGGATTTAAACTGTTTAAACATGAAAACTGTATTTTGTGTTATCTCATTGGGAATTTAGGGTTATCCGTTCACTCTTGTTATTACTGTTGACCCAATGTTTTTATGATTTTTCTATCAATTTTTATTTCATTGTAGCCATAGTGTAGTGAACCTTCTACGTCTTTCATCTTTTTAAATGCTTTTTCTATAGTAATTTAAAAGATGATAGTCGTGGTGTATTGTCTCAACAGTCATCGACTGAGCATTTTCATATATTCATAGAGATTACCTCTTTCATCACTGCATTTGTATCTAATAACAATGCTCTGTTTATCACAAGCTGTTTCAATTCCACTGCATTGTAAACTCCTATTCAGAAAACTGACATGCAATGGTATATCTTTATATTGTGGAAGTATTGGGCAAATAAGAACAGAATTTTCGATTATTTTTGTTTCCATGGAACTTACAGCATCTGCAAATAGATAAACAATTAATTCCTTAAACAAGAAATCAACGTGATATGGAATATTATCTATTAAGTTAATAGACAAATTGAATTTATCGGTCTTCAAACTGTCCTTCAACTCTGCTCAGCTCTTAATAGTATTCCATATTTCGGCTTTGTGACGTCAAAAACGATACCCGGTCTTAATAACTTTGACCCAGACATATCAGCGACGTCATACTAGTTATCAAAGGTACCAGTATTATAATTTACAACGCCAGACGCGCTTTTCGTTTTCATAAGACTCATCAATGACACTCATATCAAAATATTTATAAAGTCAAACAAGTACGAAGTTGAACAGCATAATGTTTGAACCGACGTTTCACGCGAACTTATCAAATTAACTTCCGGTTACTGGATAAACTAGGAATCACTTCCAAAAAAAAGCAAATACAGCCCATTAAATCGTTTATCAGGTTATATGCATACTGATATTGTAAAATACCAGATGATCGACACAATATGAAGCTTTTTGATTTCGTTCGCTTCGCTCACTCGACGAAACGCTTCATTTTGTGACTTGCAGCTGGTATTTGACAATATCAACATGCAGACAACCCTATAATCGGTACAAACTATACATAACGTGAAAATATCGATGAGAAATTCAATCGACTCTGATCTGGTATAACAAACTTGTGTACGGCTTTGATATATGTTTGGACTGATTTGGTACATACAATAAATGTGGTTTACTATCTTTCCATATCTCTCTATAATTATATACAAAACTAAAATTTTAGAACAGTAAATTCAGAAATTTTTGAGAGCACTTAATAATTGCGATTTTGTCATTTTGGAAAAAGTTGTTATCAAAGGTACCAGGATTATAATTAAATACGCCAGACGCGCGTTTCGTTTTGTTGTGTAAGACTTTAAATATTCAGTTTTGTAAAAACACACTGTGGTTATTATTTGATGTCTGGTGAGAAAATCCTGTTTAATACCTTTTGATTAATCCAAAATGCCAGCTTAAATTAATGCGATTATGATATCTGCATAGTCACATGATCTATAATTTTACAAATTGTGTCCTGTTCTCAATTGAGACAGTTTGAATTTGCATGGCGGATGATACACACATTGTAGGAGACGCTTACCCTGTTGGTGTACCCAGTCTAAATCCATTCGGAGTTCATACAATTCTCTCATTTTTCTTTGTAACCTTGATGTGTTTTTCTAATCAATTTGCAAGCTTTGAACTCGAATGATATAATAATTCACAAAGAACTAAACGTAAGATTTCATTTGATTATATTATTTATGTACCTATATCGAGTTTGTTTTTTTTATTTCAGAACAATATTTCATTCTTTCGAAAAATCAACCCGACCGATACCATGTTTCAACGGAATATGCTTCAAGTCATAAACTAATGACCTGTGTGCACGTGAGGTCATTATTTTCCTTTATACTTAAGTATTTACAAATATATGGCTATGTGTTTAAATAGTACCGCATGTTCATTTCGTCATTTGATTGTTTATGTATTATACTTTGACCTCATGATACACATTAATGTGTCTGAGCATTTATAGTTAATCTTGAATCTTGAAAATAAAAAATGCAAATTATAGTTTACTTCAAAACTTATAAAATATAAAAGGATATAACTTTATAGCATTGAATTGTAACAAAACCCAAACTTATTTTGGCGATGGTTTTGTCAGTTTTTATTGGACTGTGATGTTTTGCTGCACTATTGGTATCTTTGATCCTCTTTAGGTTGCACTTAGAGACATAACTTGAGAATGTTACCAGTATTGAAAAACAGGGTAGCGCCTAAAATTTATTTCTTATGAAGTCCAATAGTGTAGGTAGATATAGTTTGGTATTTTAGTATAGGTTTAAACTCTGAGAAGTTCAGTAGCCAGTACTTGTGTACTGGCATGAAAATACGGATTTTTTTTGTGTTATTAAAATTTGCTGTTACAAAATGTAAAAATTATTACAAATTATTGAATGTATCTCCCTCATGCAAAGCTCTGATTCCTTTCAAGGATTTGGCTATACTTTTTATACCTTTTGGATTATAGCTCTTCATCTTTTATATAAGCTTGGGATTTCAAATATGTTGGCCACGAGCATCACTGAAGAGTCATTTATTGTCGAAATGCGCATCTGGTGCAGGAAAATTGGTACCGTTAATGTTATTACTACCACTGGGTCGATGCCTCTGCTGATGGACTGTTAGTCCCCGAGGGTATCACCAGCCCAGTAGCCAGTACTTCTGTACTGGCATGAAAATACGGATTTTTTTTGTGTTATTAAAACTTGCTGTTACAAAATGTACAAATTATTATACATTACGGAATGTATCTACCTCATGCAAAGCTCTGATTCCTTTCACGGATTTGGTTATACTTTTTGGACCTTTTCGATTATTGCTCTTCATCTTTTATATAAGCTTTGGATTTCAAATGTTTTGGCCACAAGCATCACTGAGACATTTATTGTCGAAATGCGCATCTGGTGCAGGAAAATTGGAACCGTTAATGTTATTCATACAAGTGAGAGGTTTAGCTAGCTATTTAACCAGGTTCAATCCACCATTTTCTACATAAGAAAACTCATGTACCAAATCAGGAATATGACAGTTGTTTTCCACTCGTTTGGTGTGTTTTAGCTTTGAATTTTGCCATTTAATTAAGGACTTTAAGTTTAAAATTTTCCTCGGAGTTCAGTATTTTCGTGATTTTACTTTTTACAGTTTCTATCTTTTTATTATATTTTTCAAGAAAATACTACTAGTCAAAAGAATCATCATATAAGGGGTTATTGTTTCGGTAATATTTCAGTTATTAGAGAAGATCTACTTTTAATTTATCAATCATGTTTTCTGTTAACAGTTTCTACCAATCTATTATTTTTTTCATATTAAAGCAATAAAAGAAAACAATAATGACCACTAGATTGCATTTTCCACTCTGATTGGCCCACCAAGAATGTTGTAGGTTTGGACATGTATGCACGTGTTCAGATCTCAAAATAACATTGGAGAGTAGTGTTAAAGCATAACACAACATCACATCAATCAGTATACATAATTTAAAAAAAACTCATCAAAGGAACAAGGCTTATAAATGTGTATACCAGACGTGTGCTTCATCAATAGAAAACTCTGTACAAATAGCAAACAAAAAAGGTAACAATCTGAGAGTTGACCAATTTCAACTAAAACATGAACCATATTCCATCCAACTAAAATATCAATAGCTTCAACTCTAATAGATATTCAAAGCCTTACACAACAAATTTAAAATGAATGTCCCTATGCATTAAATACAATTTACCAATAAAGATTTATACATGTATTACCTGTTTCATAAAATGTCCATTCTGTTTTTCGTGCAGATGAAAAGATTGCCTGGTTAGTGAATTTGCCCTCTGTATATCTTATTATCGTTTTCCTTAAAAATGTTTCATCAACCATCTGAACCGTTCCCAATGTAAAACCATCTGGTTCCCTGC
Organism: Mytilus edulis; assembly: GCA_019925275.1. Taxonomy (NCBI): domain Eukaryota; kingdom Metazoa; phylum Mollusca; class Bivalvia; order Mytilida; family Mytilidae; genus Mytilus; species Mytilus edulis. The sequence continues at coordinate 61,300,884 of CM034356.1, forward strand.
GGATGGAAATGTTGAATTTGCGAAATTGGTGGCAACTTACATGGATTATTGGATCGTTTCTTATAATTCTGTCGTCGATCTCGTTGTCCTTGTCCTCCATTATAATTTCAACTGTACGATGGTCTCCCTCTTGTAAAAGGATTATATTGCATTCGCATCCCGATTCGACTTCGAAATACGAAGATGTCTTTGTGTCGATACTTTTATTGAAATACGGTATACTTAGATCGCTGTTCTCCTCATTTGCCGTTTCTAAGTGTATTGTTCTGGAGGGTTGAATATCAAAATCTAAAATATTCAAAAACGCATCCTTTGTTTTAAAGTATATGCATATGGATTAAAGTAATTAAATCCTGGTAAAATAATTCATACTTGGGTCATATTTAAATTTCATTTATGTGCCTTTTTCCTATATTTGCTATGCAAGTGTTATCATTTATTAGAAGCTTTATTTGAAGATGACTAGGAATACGTTTTTGTTAAAACATAAACGTAAGCCTTAAAAAATCAAATGCAATAATTGTTTACAGACGCTTTTCATCTGAGTATGTAAGCAGCATCTCTATGATGTCTAGAACGAAATATTCAACAACATTGTAAAAGTAGGAATCAGTACAATTTAGTGTTTCTTTTCTTCTTTTTTTTTCAAATATCAAGACACAATTCAGCAGTTTTTTGTCATTTTTTTGTCACTTTTCTTTGTCAATGAAACTTGGACTATTGACAAAATTTGAAGCAACGCGATTGATTTAATAACGATAAAATACATATTAAAAAAGGGGGACGAAAGATATCAGAGGGACAGTCAAACTCATAGATTGGAAATAAACTGACAACGCGCAGCTAAAAATAAAAAGACAAACAGACAAATGATAGTACAGAGGACACAACATAGAAAACTAAAGACTAAGCAACACGAACCCCACCAAAAACCGGGACTGATCTTAGGTTCTCCGGAAGGGTAAGCTGATTCTGCTCCACATGAGGAACCCGTCGTGTTGCTTATGTTATGACATATCCGGTAAATAGTATAATTTGGTAGGTCACATTCATTAACCCTTTCCCTCTCAGGCATTTTAGACCTTTACTTATCGAAAAGACATTATCAAAGTTTAAAGGAATACTGCATTCGCATCAATGGTCATATACATGCCATGCTGGTTTTAGACGCTCTTTTTGTCCAATTTAAAACTTGGACCCTAGTTATTTGTCTAATTCGTTTTCAATCAATCAGCAACCTAAATTTTGTTTTACAAGGAACAAGTCATTGAATTACCAATGCTAGCTTGATCAGGTACACCCTAGACCGAGCCCGATGGAGCAAAGGTGGTAAAAAAGGGGGCAATTAGGCACACACATTCTTTTAAAAACATTTCCTAGGTTTTCTTTTTGAAATTGAAAGTTAAGTTAAGTTAATTTACATTTAATATTTGGAATTATTTTTCCAACCCCGGAGTGAGATTCGAACACTCAATCTTAGCGCCTTGGGATAGATCAGCGTACCCCTGCGCCACTGGCATTGTAAAGAATTTATTGAAATTTAAGAACTTAAGTCTACATCTACTGAAGAAATTAAAAAAAATAATAATAAAAAGATCTTCACCCAGTTTGTTTTCTTTTAGAATTTATGTGTTTAGATGATAAATTTTTGTTGCCAAATGCATGATTTTTACGCACATTTAGGTGGAATCCACTCTTTAAAATGTCCATTTTTAGCTAAAATATACATGATCCTTTAATCAAACAAAAGTGTTTTCAACTTTATCATACCACAACACTTACGAAATCATGTTTCGATACATCTATTTCAACTTTGCAATCAAAAATTCAGAATATTTAAGTGTTTTTTGTCTCTTTTCCTATAATATATTTAAGAAATGACTTCGGATTTTTAGCGCACTTCAGGTTTGTGATTGCGCTGCTAAACTGAAAATTACATTTTCAACTAGTGTACAAGTTAGAACTATTAGTTGGATCCTATTCTTCAAAACTCACTGCACAGTTATTGAAAAAAGTCATAAATTCTCTTAAAAAACAGTTTTCTTTGCACTTCTTTTTGAGAATACTCCTCAAAATTTGAAAAAAATAAATGTTTTTTACAGAAAAATGACACATCAGTAAGGGGCGACTTGACTATAAACTAATAGTAATAGAAGTTTGATGCACATTAAATCACATTGCCGGTTATCTGAGGATTAATTTGAGCCCTTAACCACATCTGTACGTCAGCAAATGGCGATGGAACTAGTTTAAATGCCCCAAAAAAATATTGAAATTGGCTTCACCGGTAAGCTGTACCGGTGTGAAAGGGAAAGGGTTAATCAATAAAAATGTTAAGGAATTAAATTGAATAATGAATGTGTCAATGTACATTGATCATTTTGTAGAAGCAACGTGATTGATTTAACAAGGGTTAAATATATATAAAAAAAAGATTTCAATTTATAAAAATATATCCTTTATCTTAACGTTCTGCTATATAGATGATGTTCTCTCACTAAATAATACAAAATTTCGTGAATATGTCGAACGAATCTATCTCACCGAACTATATTTATATATATGCTACATAGAAATGGAATCACAATTTGGAAGCTGAAATCATTTCTTTTTTCGTAAAGTTTTGTTTTCAACCGACCCTCAAAACATTTCATGTACATTGAAGGGTAAGCAGATCCTGCTCCGCATGAGACACCCGTCGTGTTGCTTATGTTATTACAAATCCGTTAAATAGTATAATTCGGTAGGTCACATTCGTGAAAAAGGGAAGGGATTGTAGTTATGACATAAGGAACATATCTGTGAAACGGTTATTCCATAACGGTCAACCAACTCGTGATGGCGTCCGTAAATTTTACGAAGGAATGATTTCAACTTCATTATTTGGAATTCTTGGTTTAATAGCTTCCTTGTGAGAAGTAATCCTCTTTCAATAAAATTTTGATAGAAAATACACCGGGAATATCGTATCAATTAGGAGATATATTCTTCGTATGCAGGAGTAGCTGCTGGAATGTTGCTACATAGAAATAGAATCACAATTTAGAAGCTGAAATCATCTCTTTTGTCGTGAAGTTTTATTTTCAACCGACCCTCATTGTCAATTTCTAGATGTAAGTCAAGATATGAGGAAGACTTAACTGTATCTGTAGTATCCTTTATCTCTAGTTCTATGGGATAGATTCGTTCAACATAGTTACCAAAGTTTGTATTATTTAGTGAGAGAACACCATCTACATAGCGGAATGTAAAGTTAAAGGATATTTCTAACTTCTTATCTTTTTTATGTTTATTAATGTTTTACAATTATAAGACACTTGAATAAGTAACATTTAAAAGAAAATGGACAAAAGAAGACAAACAAGTAATTGTTGGGATAGAAAGTTGAAAATCCGAAAAGGTATATAAGGACATTTAATGTGAAATTTTAAAATAAAAAGCATGATATGAAAATGATGCTATGACGTTTTCAAGTTTTTTTTTAAATAACTTAGATAAAATTGCAATGTCAATAAGAATTTCTAAAATATTTATTAAAATTAATCTGAGAGTGAAACAAAAGCATTTTTTTTATTTCTGAAAAAAGGTTAAAAAAATAATACCAACAAGCTTAAGAAAATTTTTTTTAATGGAAGTGTGTAAAAACTTTAAATTATTACACCGTTTTGAATACGCAAAACGGCATTAAAATTCAAAGGTCATCGCAGATGATATTTTATTCATATTAAAAACTTTTAACCCCATTTATTTAAAATCATTTAGAGCCGTAAAAAACTTCCAAAGGCAGAAAAAATTAATACATAATTATTTTCAATGGGTTCACCGTCAAAACAAAATTTATATTAATTAAATTTGACATTTCTACCACCTTTGTTGAAAATTACAAATTAAGATATACCTAAAACACCAGCTTTTATAAAATGTTTCTACTCAATCCTCACTGACCAGTCGAAAGAAGCAACAACATGTATAATAAACAACAGCTTTACACAGAAATATCCTTTACTACAAAATGTATTTTACAAAGTTGTTTAGTGTGGTTACATATCCTCTTGGTTAAAGCTCTTGCTCATTAAATATTAATTACAAGATCTCAAAATGAGGCCCATATATATTTGAACATAACTTATAGGTGAAACGGTCATTCTTGATTAAAAACCAAAATTTCAACGATTTATCACATCATAGTGACTATCCTTCTCTAAAATGTTTATTTTCGCCTGTTTTTTTTAATCATTTAAATTGTTTATAACTTTGAAAAACTTAAATACCTTATCGATTATTGTAACATTACATACTTATATTACAAGTATAGCTTATTGATTAACACGCCATTATAACATTATTAAGTAACCAGTGTAATGTTTTAAAGCTAAAAAGAATATTTCAACACACATATTTTTATTTTTATTCTCTTTGAACCAATAGTCACTACATCATGTACATAAGAAAGAAAGGAAATCTGTTTGAAACTCCATTCTGTGATATATTGGCAAATTCATAAGCAAACACATTTCAAGTTATCTCCTTATTGTATAAGTGTATTTTGTTTATTTTTGCATTTAATTATTTTTATATTTCATGAAAATTACCGGAGACATGTATCATTATGATATAAGTAAACTAACAACTTACTTTCATATTCACAACATGTTCCTGAATATCTATCCGGACATCTGCACAAAGTATTGCAGCATGTTCCACCGTTTTCACACTGTCTACCACATTTACCTATCGAAATAAGAACTGCATAATACAAAATTTATTATATTACTACTGTATTCTGCTGAAATTGTCCAATGTATATGCCAGCCTGAAAGATTTATATAAATAATCTAAACGTACACAAAAAAATTACTAACTTTATAACCGGGCAATGTGTTACTTATCTAGTTCTCATTTGGCGTGTTATCAAAGATATTAGAATAATAGAAATAAAAAGTATAGTCTTGTGTGTACATGACATTACTATCTGCTCTGTACTTAAGTGGGTTTTTTTTGTAGTAATTGTTAAGGATGAGGAATAAATAAAAACCCTGCAAAGTCTGGGCTGAGTTTTTTGTTCGATGTTTTATCTGCTTTTTATCGATCTGATGAGATAAGCCCTATTCAACTGATTTTTATCATTTGTTCTTATATTTTGATGTTACATTACAGGCCCAGGTAACAGGAGGGTTGAGCGCTCAAAAAATGTTTTAAACCCGCCCGCTCTAAATATGCCTGCCTTAAGTCAGAGCATGTAGTTCAGTAATTGTCGTTGGAATATATCTATCATATTTGTTTTTCGTAAATTGTTTTGTTAGAAATCTTTTTTTTCAGTAATAATATCTTTATTGCATATTTGCTGTAACAATTTACTCAGTTTACAGCTTGTAACTTAGAATCCCTCATGTAAATTTACCTAATAGTTCATGGAAGCACTATTTGGTAAGATATAACTTATTCATAATATTAGTATCTATAGTATAATTGGTTTCACAATTATATAAAATAAATATTGTGAATACACATACAGATCTTTGAAAAAAAATCTTTCCTTTTTTTTATACATTAACTTTTCCGGAATCTTTTCCGTTATTGATTTTATCAAATGATCTGTGTTCCATTGAAAGAAATTAGGCATATTGTTGGTTCAGCAAGCATGTGCGTTATCGCATAATCGATTGTGTCTAAATATTTTTATATAAACAGGATTTAACTTATTTTATAAAATTTGGTAAGTATACAATTTTTGTTTAAGTTTCTACTGATCTATTGTATGTCGTCGTGTATATGTATTACACAAGTTAAATCATTCATTTAAGCGTGCACAATTCACAATTTGTCTACACTATGAATAAATTATTAAATAATCTTTTTTTTTTCTTATAATGTTTATGAATAAAACAACAATATGTACCATGTCGTTAATTATGCATGGTTGAACATTCTTATAATAATATCTGTAACACATGTCGACATGCATGATTGAACCTGTGAATAAACATGACAATATATGACTTGTAAACAATTAACAATTGTGTTTACAATGTTTTGTACTTTTTATAAAATAATGTTTCAAACATTTAAAATTGATTTAATTCTGATTTTTTTTTATAATCTTCAATGAATTTATTTGTTTTTAGAATTGTCTTACTATTATTTTTGTTATTAAAATTGTTCATTTCAATAATATCTGAAATTTCTTTTTGGAAAATTTTCAAAATGTTTATTTTTTTGTTTTCTTTTCTGAGACATAATATGCTTTATATAATGAAAAGGATATTATTGTTAGTATGTAGCTAATATCAAAGTATGCTGAGTCTTCAATTTTGTACCCTATTACTAGATTTTCAAGACTTATAATGTTTTTGTCTATACCTAGGGAGTTCATTAATTTCATTGCTATTTTTAGGAAGTCTGTATTAAATAAGCAGTTGAAAAAAAAGTGTTGTTTATATTGAAGCTTAGATAAGATGGTAGTTTCAGAAATTTTACCCTGTTCATCAATGATATCATTCATATTAATTATATCGCTTTTTATCCAATCGTCAAAGTTTAGACATTTTCTGTTAAACCTAATATTATCATTTCCCCACAAAACTTGTTTTCTATGTGTTTCCTCCTTTTTCACTAATCCAATCTTTAATTGGTTGCTGTAAAAGTCTGGCATATTTTGTAACTTATTTTTATCAATGTCTTTAATACTATTTAAATTCATTTTTAATACAAGAAGATTTTTCCCTAATTTGTTAAAATAAAATTTTGGAATGATTGTCCAATTATCATTTTTATCTTCGCTTAATTTTAGAATCCAATTGATATGCAGTGATTTTATTAACATCAATGTCTGTCATTTTAAGTCCACCTTCCAAAAAATCTTTTAAAAGTGTGGATCTTTTTATTTTGTCTTTTTTGCATTTCCATATAAAATTATATATCAAAGTTTTAAAATTTTGCTACATTTCTTTAGGAATTATAGTGTTTGATGTAATATATCTTAGGTTTGACAAAACAAGTGATTTGATGATGACTATCTTTCCTATAAAAGTAAGATTTCTTTTACTCCAATCAGCTATTATTGTTTTACATTTTCAAAGATGGTTTTCAAAGTTTAATCTTAGACATTCTTGTTTATTATGACCAAAATAAATTCCAAGACTTTTAATAGGTGTAGTACACCAATTTATATCTTCACATTTATCACGACAGTGTTACAATTGGCCTAGCCATATCCCTTCAGTTTTTGTTTTATTCAATTTTAAACCTGAGAAAGTACCAAATCTTTCCATTAAATTAATTGCAAGAGTAACATCTTTTTTTGATTGAAGAAATAAAGTAGTATCATCTGCTAATTGGCAAATTTTCAGAGTATTACTTTTACCGTCTAGTTTTATTTCTAGTCCTTTTAAATTTTTATTTTCCCTTATCTTAATTGCCATTACTTCTACTCTGCTAGAACAAATAGTAAAGATGATAACGGACATCCTTGTCGGATTCCACGAGAAGCACTGAATCGAGTAGAAACCCACCAGTTATTAATAATTATAAATCGTGCCGTTATTTTCTCAATTGTATTGCTTCATAATGTCTCAACCAACATATTCTGACCGTCTGAATTCAGTGACATATCGGCTTTGCAAACAATCATTATTTTGTACGTACCCTATAGAATAATCTAGGTTCACCTTTGGCTTCAAATATTTAAAAAGAAAGAAAAAAAGACAATTATGTTCTACAACATTGCCGCAAGAGAATGATATAGTGTGTTTGTGTTTATATGTTACAAGGAAAATTTTCTATAATGTAATCCTTAATAAATTCTAAATGGAAAGAAAATAAGAATAATGAAATTAGTATTATCCAAGTATATAGCAAATCATACCTATATTGACACATGTTCTGTCATTTATACACTCTGGATAAGTTGCACATCTAGAAATATCATCACTGGAATCTACACAAAATATTTTTAATAAGAACATGAATTAGAAAGGATTTATGAAACAATTTCCATTTTGCCACTGAAAAAAATAATAAGTTTAGCTATGTTTAAGTTGTCCTGGTGATCTTCCTGTGATTTTCATATTAATATGGACTGATAACATTAACCGTTGTCTTGATTATACATTTAAATAGGAAGATGTGGTATGAGTGCCAATGAAACAACTCTCCATCCAAGTAACAATTAATAAAAGTAAATCATTATAGTCCAACGTACGGCCTTCAACAAGGAGTTGACTTGAGTTATCATTGATATGTTCATAATTATAAATTAACTGTTAACAAAACTTTGAATTTTTGAAAAACTAAGGCTTTTCTACCTCAGGAATAGATTACCTTAACTGTATTTGGCAAAACTTTTAGGAATTTTTGGTGGTCCTCAATGCTCTTTAACTTCGTACATTATTTGGCCTTTTATAACATTTTTGATTTGAGCGTCCCTGATGAGTCTTTTTAGACGAAACGCGTGTCTGGCGTAAATATTAAATTTTATTCCTGGTATCTATGATGAGTTTGTTTGGATCACACCGAACAGCAAGCTATAGAGGGTTCCAAAAATTACTAGACTAGTGTAAAACCATTCAAACGGGACAACCAACGGTCTAATCTATATAAAAACGAGAAACGAGAAACACGTATGAACTACATAAATAAAGGCAACAGTAGTATACCGCTGTTCAAAACTCATAAATCCATGGACAAAAAACAAAATCGGGATAACAAACTAAAACCGAGGGAAACGCATTAAATATAAGAGGAGAACAACGACATAACACTAAAATGTAACACACATAGACAAAATCCCACGAGAATAACAAATATAACATATATATATAACATCAAAACCAAATACATGAATTTGGGATAGACAAGTACCGTGACACGTCTTATCGCAATGTGAATTTACACTAAAAAATAAGAGAAAACAAACGACACAACGTTATAATGTAATACACACAGAAACGAACTATAATATAACAATGACCATATTCCTGACTTGGTACAGGGCATTTTTAAAGGAAAAAATGGTGGGTTGAACCTGGTTTTGTGGCATGCCAAACCTCGCACTGTTATGGCCATATGAAATATAACATCAAAATGACAACACAGGACTACAATATAAATAAATTGGAGAACACAATTGACAAAGAATCACACGAACAACAGCCAACAAAAGGCAACAAGTTCAAAATTTTAATACGCCAGAAGTGTATTTTGTCCACACAAGACCTATGTGTGACGCACAGATACAAAAGTTTGAAAGCCGAAACGAGTACAAAGTTGAACAGCATCGAGGACCAAAAGATCAAAAAGGTTGTGCCAAAAACGGCAAGGGTTTTCTGTTAAGTTACCAGAAAATCCCTATAATTATTAAACAGACGACCACTAACTCCTGACTTAGGACAGGTGCAAACATTTGCAGCGGGATTAAACGCTTAAATGGTACCAAACCTTATCCTTTTTCTGAAACAATAGTATAACATATTGTCTATTTTTCTTTTTATATCTTAATGTGCGCTAATTGGTTTGTTTTAATAGCTGAACTGAATATCACGTAGGGACTGTAATGTTTAGTATCTGGTTCACATGACAAGAAAAACTTATATATCAACTTGTAACTTAAATTATTACTTTAGAATGATTTATTTATAACAGCTTAACACTAAGCGGCAATATCAAATGTGTATTCATCACCTCACGATTTGTATATGGTGTGAATGTGAAGGTTAACTTTTGGCATAAAAAGGCTAGGATATCAATTACTAGTATATAACAAAAAATTTCAAAATACTTAATGCTATGTAAACTTAATTTCTTCGTAGTCTCAAAAGTAAGCTTATTTTAGAGATATTGTAATGAATTGATGATTATGTGCTTTTGTCGGACCTAAAAGCTCTGAGAAAGTCTTGGCCGCAGTCCACAATCCAAATGTATTTGTTACCAACTTGTAAAACGGCTAAAAATGAATGCCTGGAAAATCAAATATCTAGATCAGGGATGTCGGCCTAAGTAAACTATGATAAATACTGACTGTCATAAATTATGGACAAAATGGACCTTTTAGCACACATGTGTCATAACTTTGTAATTTACTCTGTGAAATGTCGGAAAGAAAATATTTTAGTTTTAGTTTAAAAATATATATTTATAGTGGATTGGGAAACAAGTTTTTGCAACTAGTCTTATAATAATCCCTTTCCACTTTTGCGGGTGCGAGTGCTGCCTTGTAGCGGCATTAGCCTGCTCTTTTTCGAAATCTACAAGGGTGTCTCTGGCGTGCAAGATATTGGCTCTCTCTTAACACGGGTCAGCCATTTATCGTCCCCTTCCGACAAACTATCATCGTTTCCTGAAGACCATACTCGCAAATGGTGCCAAGGGAGAGCCGATGCCGACAATGTAAAAGATGTTACATCTTCAGAAAAAGCAGATGGTGTATGCGATATTCATTATTTTAGGTTCAATAAGATCAATGCAATTTAAGGCTATGAATCAATCAAATTAAGGTCATCACTCAAGAAATGTTACGGTCGCCATCATGAGCTGATTGGCCATTATGACAAAAGTGTGTCAGAAATCATGTCTGATATTCTTCCTCATTCATAATAACCTTCCATCATTACCGAACTGAACAAAGAAATAACACGACGGGTGCCGTATACGATGCAGGAAATGCTTACCCTTCCGGAGCACCTGATTTCACTCCCGTTTTTTAGTGGAGTTCGTGTTGCTTCTTCATTATTGTTGATGTAAATGTCCTTTGGTTTTGTGAGTCTTTGTTTACTTCTTGGTTTTGATTGTTATTGTCTTACAGAAACAGTAAATATTTGACATATTCAGCAAGGAAAATACTTTGTGTAGAAAATGAACGAATAATTAAAGGTTAATGCAAATAAACTTACATAGTCACCAGGATCAAAATTTTATATTTAAGCCAGACGCCCGTTTCGTCTAAAAAAGACTCATTAGTGACGCTCGAATAAAAAAATGTTAAAAGGCCAAGTAGAGTACAAAGTTGAAAAGTATTGAGGACCAAAAATTCATAAAAGTTTTGCCAAATACAGCTAAGGTTATCTATCCCTGAGATAGAAAAGCCTTAGTTTTTTCTAAAATTCGAAGTTTTGTTAACAGTTAATTTATAATTATGAACATATCAATGATAACTCAAGTCAACACACAAGTGCTGACTACTGTACTGGTGATACCATCGGGGAAATAAATCCCTACCAACAGTGGCATCGACCCAGTAGTTGCAAATAAACTTTTCATATATACCAGGCAAGATTCCTTCATTCTTACCACCACAGTATACCTGAGGTCATCAAAAAATTCGTTTTAAAGAGTTCGTTTAGTCAATGCCAGTTTTCAGAGTATTATATCGTGCTATTCCATGTTCCAATCATTGAATTGCTAGATATGTATCAGTATTGTTAATCCTTTTCCTATTTTTTGTTTACAAATTTCATACTTGGTATTTCTGCTAATGGTTTGTGAATTTGTTGATGCCTTACAGTTAGACGTGACATACTAACAAATCCGATATGTATAATGCGTAATAGAGATGACAAGGATATTGACGAACTAACGTAGGAAAGCGTAATTTGACGAATCGTACGAAACAGCAGCTGCTGTTTATACATAGTACATTCAAACATAAATCTAATATAAAAATGTTTGTTGAAGTTCAGTCATTTGTATCGTCTGCAATAACTTTACATAAAATATCTTGTCTCTGTAACTAACTGTTTCAAATCTGTCAAAGTTTAGTTCCGGAATATTTATAAAAAGCCTAAACAAGTCAAATGTTATAAAGAAACACAAAAAGGCACAAAGACCACACATATTAGCAGAATTTACTATAGCACAATAATACAACAACGGGATATACTAGTTTAGTGAACACAAAAAGCCAACCTATGGAACAAAAAACTACATGTTTACCTTCATGCACACACACTAGTAAACTGCGGGTATCTTTAATGATTTTGTAGGCGGATAACGAATTGCAGATTACTAATTAGATACGGCTATTATATAAGATGGACTCAGTAACGGATCAAAAGACTAAACATTCAGTGTGTGTTTTAAATGCGTTTACCACCTATAAGACCCGAACTCCTAAAAACATAAGTGTCTTTTATAATGATTTAACTGATAAAAATCATTGTTTTGATAAATATATGAAAATATGTTAGACTTACATACTGTTAGCGTTTATACATGAATATCAAATTGTTTACTCAACATAGGAAAGAAAAGAAAATAACTATACACAGAAAATATGTCAGTAGGTAAGACATGTTTGAATACTGACAAATTAATTTTTTCGACAGCAAAATTCTTTGTGATTTTAATTGGACTGGAAGACTCCTCATGGTTTCTTGTATTCAGGCACAAAAGATTCTTAAATCTTGGAAGTTACCGCTATACGGTATTTACTGTAAAATAAATTGTCTATTCAAAAATTTAGTTAAAGCATTTTAATAATTACTTCTAGATAGTAAACATATAGTTCTTTAGTAAATGTGTCTTTTGAACGTACTAACCTGTAACTTGTCCAGAGCAATATTTGGCCACCCATATAAACAGGAGAGAACAATGAATTAATATTGTGTATATCGCCATATTGAAGGAAACTTTCTTATGTACGGAAGTTTAAATAAAAATTTCAATGAAATAGATATGTACAAATGTATTCACAAAAGATAAAATTATACCTATTTTCTAGTCACGCTAGAAGTATTTCTTTAGAATTAAAGGAATTTATGTTAAAAAAGATATTCAAACAGTTTAAGGATGTTAATATAGTTTTCTACCTTTGATATTTTTATTGATTCTAAAGATTATAAGAAATAACAGTTAATTACTTTACTTCAAATTAAATTTGTTTTCTATATATGTTAATGGTCGAGAACAAAGGAGTAGGTCCGGTAAGGACTCATTTTGGCCTCAAATTTCAGTTTCATCTGACGAAAGATTTTGACCACTTTTTAAAGACTTAAGTGTCTATTTCACTTGATTTAATTAGTATAAGTGAAAGATTTTAACTGATTTAGTCCTTAAAAACGATCCGATTCAAGCTCAAATATGAAAAATCTCTCAAATATGCCAAAAAACGTCACTTTTCAGATGGTTTTTGTCAAAAATGAAAGTGGCCGCATCCGTGTTCATCCACAACCTTTATATATGTTATGTATTATCATAAAATACAACTTACATTTCAATATTAAGGATGAACACGAATGCGGCCACTTTCGTTTTACAAGGAAACCGTCTAAAATTTAAGTAAAATGATTGAATTTTGAAGATTTCAGTAATTTAGCATGACTTAATGGTGCTACAACCCGATATATGTGCATTGTATTGTCAAAAATAGCCCATATTTATGTAGCAGAAGCATTCAACTGTCCAATAAATAACTAAACGTTTACATTTTAACAGTTTTGTAAAACTGTTATATTTTGGGGCCAAAAAGGGGTCTTACCGGACCTACTCCTTTAACAATAAATCAATCCATTATTAAAAGTTGCAGCAGTAATATTAATAATCGGAAAATGTTGACCGATACATTAAGTGTAGTTAACCTGATCTGGAAACATGCTTGATTGAGGTTAGATCAGAAATTATACCTCTCAAACGATGACGTATGAACAAATTTGAACGGTTATAAGTAAAGATTTTTTAAATCACTCCCCGAACACACGTCAGTTGTTTTGACACCCAAACTTATTACATAAACATAATGCAACTAGTTTAACATAGAAGTCAAAACAACAACACAATTTTATTCACTTTAAATCTGTCTGACCAAATGTTAAGTCTGTCAAACAAAAAACGTGATCAATACTGTATTTTGGAAACATGATTGTTTCGTGTTTGAAGATGTTTCGTGTTGATATGTTTTCATGTTGCTATTGAATCAACCAACTTTCTAAATATTTTATAACATACATATTTGTAATTCATGAGACTGATATATACAACAAGTTACTTTATATTAAGTGCAATGTTACTATACCACCGGTACCAGTGTGGTCTAAGTAGTCCAACAACTGTATCACTAGCCTGTCAACACAGATATTGTGAGTTTGAATCTAATTCAAAATGGTATTGATAAAGAAACAATAAAAGACGAGACAATTGGGCATCAGTGAATTCTTATGAACTGTTATAGTGACAAAGATGCATGTTTTGTGTTGTATACTAGATTTACATCTCAAATTAGTCGAGATTTATTTTCTCTTTATAACCATAAATACAATAAACTTCCTGACATATGTTTTAAAAAACTTTTTTCGAGAGCATAAATATTTAGTCGTATAAAAAGTGTAAAAGATGGCTTACAAAAGAATATTACCCTAATAAATACTTTAATAGTTATCAAAGGTACCAGGATTATAACAATTCTAGGTTGTATATATAGATATTAAATACATGCTTCTTCGTCCCTTTAGATTGAAAGTTTTCCCTTTGTCAAACCATAAGTAAACAGCAAAACAAATAATGTAAGTACATATATTTCAGATATAGTGAATTATCTTTTTATGAAGCTTAGAAAATCTCTTCCCTTGTAAACAAGGAGAAGTGGTTACAAACAGAAAGAGCCTGATCTCTAAAATTCTTTTAGGATTTCTGGGAGACATTATACACCGTCAATTCATATGTTTCGACAAAAAGTCAAAAATCAAAATAAAGAAATATGAGTGAAGTACCTAAGCATATGACAAAATCAAACACATCAAACGTATGGATGACAACTGTCATATTACTGGCTTGGTACAGGCGTTTTCTTACGTTGAAATTGTAGATCAAACCTGGTTTTAATTTATAGCTAGCTAAAAATTAAAATAAAAAAACACTGCACTTTTATCTAAACGAATGTATTTGATTTTCATAAAAGCGTTGCCTGTATATTACAGTAATGTTATTCCTCTTAATGGCTACTTATACAAGTATTATTTAAGGTAAAATCTGATCTTACAAATATAATACCTAATGAAAGTGTACTTCATTCGTTTTTGTTTACCATGACAAAAAAGATAGACAACCTGTATTATATTACATAATAAATAGTAGTATGTAGTGACGTTTACTTATTATCATTCTACCATCTTCAAACAATTATGTATGCTATTAAAATTCATATTACCGTTTCGTCATTGCATGGTAATTTAAATTTCAAATGCTTACAAACTCCCCTATGCAGCAACATAGAACAAGATATGTCGTTTCTTTCTAATAGTAGTATATTCTGATTACCAGCTTATCGTTTTAAAAATATAAGTAACATCCCTATTCTAACAACAGAAACTAGAAACTATTAAAAGTGATTGTTTTTGTCATTTAATTAAGGCGATTGTAAAAACGTTGACTCAAGTACATCTTGTTTGAAGCACCAATATGCTTCCCACTTCAAATGAGTACATTTTATGCATTTACAACAAATACGCCATAACATTTCAAACCAGTAATCAATTCTAACATTTGCAAATTGATGCTATTACCGTGAAATTATGGATTGAATAATTTCGTTTTTCATTTGTGTTTCTATGCATTGTTTTTACGTTGTTTTGGAAAACACGCGCAGCCACATATGTTGAATTACATTGAAAATAATAAAGACCGTATGGAAAATTCGAAACAGTTATACTGGTAAAATACAGTGAAATGTTGCATACGGAAAGTTAATATGAGGTATGAAAATGTAGATTCTTTTTTTCTAGAGCGAGTGGCTTAACCTTAGCACTTAATAACAAAATATATACATGATCATAGACTCTCAAATGTAATTCAAGTATTCTCATAAGAGGTCTATCACAACTGTTTATTGTCACTGTCTTTTTGTATCACATGTGTTTCATAAAACAGACTTCATAAACTAAGTTTTTTGTGTTTTAGATCTACTCATAATTCATAGCTGCCATATTTGTTATAGTGATTTACCAGAGCATGAAGTTATAAATTCAGCAAACACGACTTTGAAAAATAGCGGTTTATAAATAAATCAATAAAATTGACAAAAGACAGCCATATAGAGTTAAAATGCAGGGGGAGCTTTACATTTAACATTTTAATCAATTTCACATAAAAATAAAAAAGAAGTAATAAATTTGAAAGAAGATAGATATATATCCAAGGTCAGGAGCCTCTGACCTTTGCTACTCTTGTATGATTTCTAATTTTAGTTTCTTGTGTATAATTCGGAGTTTGGTATGACGTCCATTGTCACTGAAACAGTGTACTTAGCTGTTTCGGGCCAGCTGAAGGACTCCTCCGGGTGGTGGAGTTATTCGCTGAATACCCATTGGTGGCCTTCGGCTGTTGTCTGCTCTATGGTCGGGTTGTTGTCTCTTTGACACATTCCCCATTTCCATTCTCAATTTTATATGTGTCCATGTGGTTGGCATTTAAAAGCAAGTACCAATATATCAAAACTCACAGGTCTTGATGTTGTTCATTTTTCAAAATAAAATCTAAAAATGTTATAAGAATAAGGAAAAAGGTGATAACTTCCCTTAAGATATATCTAGTGTTTATCAATTCATGATTTAATTTTTTTTATATATGTATAAGTTATATCTCAACAAGTATTAATACATAATCGTGTGCATATTTGTTTTGAAACTTAAAAGTTTTACATAATGAACTTGACCTTTTGCAATTGCAAATCAAAGTAAAAATGAAATCCTGAAATATTGGATTCATATTATTAGTAGTACAATTATATTGAGTTTATAAACTTATGAATGAAATAGTTAATAGCAGTAAAATAAATAAACATCACTCGTCAAAACTTATTATGCAACCTTAGATTTACGATGTATGGATTTCACAAGATCCTGGTATATTATCATTGTATTGTGTTAAAACACGTAATAAAGAGACATTAGCTACGAGACTTCAAAAAATTGAAATGTGTTTTGTTTTGATCACTCATTAATGAAAGTGGAATCGTGAAAATCTAATGCGCTTTTAAAAGCTCGTTTGGTTTAATTTTGTCAAAATAAGAAACATTGCTGATATATATTGATTCGCAAGTGAATGCTTCGACCTCATGGAATTCGTATCCCTATGAACTTCAGTTTAACCTTTTAGCTAGATGTACGGTACGAATAAATAATGCGTGTTCAGTTATTAATTGGAAAAAATGTAGATATATGTAAATTTGAAAATGAAATAATGATTAACCACTTCGGTTCAGTGATTCGATCCTCAAAAACATGAAAAACTTATATAGGTAAAAATGACAATTGACATATATTTCAACCTTTAATATGAAATCAAACAGACCTAGAAATCCAATTGCATGTGAAAATCTATATACGTAAAACTATATAAATGCAATTTTGAATCAATATCACATATATTGTCATAATAGTATTTTATATGCTGTTACATGTGTTACTACTGTTGTATTTTGTTTATTTGTCATGTATTGTATGTATCTTCCTTTGCAATATCATGTATTTCTTTCTTGCAAATAAAATATTCATTCATTCATTTATATTAGCTTACGCATTAATCATGAAGAAAGGGATTATCACCGGATTATAATTTTATACGCCAGGACGCGCGTTTCGTCTACATAAGACTCATCAGTGACGCTCAGATCAAAATAGTTAAAAAGCCAAATAAATACAAAGTTGAAGAGCATTGAGGATCCAAAATTCCAAAAAGTTGTGCCAAATACGGCTAAGGTAATCTACTCCTGGGGTAAGAACATCCTTAGTTTTTCGAAAAATTTGTAAACAGAAAATTTATAAAAATGACCATATAATTGATATTCATGTCAACACCGAAGTGCTGACTACTGGGCTGGTGATACCCTCGGGGACGAAACGTCCACCAGCAGTGGCATCGACCCAGTGGTGTAAATCGTTATCAAAAGTACCAGGATTATAATTTTATACGCCAGGACGCGCGTTTCGTCTACATAAGACTCATCAGTGACGCTCAGATCAAAATAGTTAAAAAGCCAAATAAATACAAAGTTGATGATATCATTAATTCGTATATTTTAACAAATTTGATTCGTTAGGGATAGTCACATGTTAAACTATATTTTCGAAGGTAGCGAGAAAACGGCGGATAGCAAAAAGCATATTGCACGGTTATTTTTAGAATGTCTAAAAACCGATATACTTTGTGACGTCATGTAATGAATTTCAGGATATTGTTAAACGTATTGAAACAAATGATATCTTTGATCGATTATTTGAAGGAAAAAAATCTTAAAATACATAAGATGCTAAACAAAACAAAATTAAATAAAAATTAATATGTTGTTATTGTCAAGGAGACATAAAATATCTATAAAATTCAAACAAAATCAAATGACGATTTTGATACAAATATGGTCGGAAAGTAATAATATAACTATAAATATAGCCTTTGTATGAGGTCGATACAAGGATATATTGACCTGAAAGAAGTATATTGACTGAGGAAGAAGTGCGAGGTCGATATACTTCTTTTGGTCGACATATCCTATATTTGTATAATATTATGACAATATATGTGATCTTGTTTCCAAATTGTTTTGAAATATTTTTACGGTCAGAGATTTACAAATAGCTGGTGAACGTTTCGTCCCGAAGGTATAGGGTATGACCAGCCCAGTAGTCCGCTCTTCGGGGTTGACATGAATATCAACTATATGGTTGTTTTTATAAATCAACTGTTGGCAAAAGTATGAATAATCCGAAATTGTATGTATTTTCTTATCTCAAGCTTAAAAGAGGGAAGAAAGATACCAGAGGGACAGTCAAACTCATAGATTGAAATAAAAATAAAAAGGCAAACAGACAAATAATAGTACAGAAGACACAACATAGAAAAAAAAAGACTAAACAACACGAACCCCACCAAACACTTGGGGTTATCTGAGGTGCTCTGGAGGGGTAAGCAGATCCTGTTCCACATGTGGCATCCGTCGTGGTGCTTATGTTATAACAAATCCATTAAATAGTCATGAATTATCTTATCCTTATTTGGCACAACTCAATGCTCTTTACCTTTATTCTTGTTAAGTTTTGGATCTGCTCGTCACTTATGAGTCTTAAACGTAGACGAAATGTGCGTCTGGCGTATCAAATTATAAACCTGGTTCCTTTGATAACCATTTACACCACTGCGTCGATGTCACTGCTGGTGGACGTTTCGCCCACGATGGTGTAACCAGCCCAGTTGTTAGCACTTCAATGTTTACATGAATATCAATTATATGGTCACTTATATAAATTAACTGTTTGCAAAAGTATAAATTATTCAAAATCTTTAGGTTTTTCGTTTCTCAAGCATATATTACCTTAGCCGTATTTGGCACAATTTTTTGGAATTTTTGGTCCTCAATATGCTCTTCAGCTATGTGTTTGGTTTTATAACGTTTTGGATCTGAGCGTCACTAATAAGTCCAATTTAAATGAAAAGCGCGTCTGACGTATCAAATTACAATCCTAGTACCTTTAATAACTGTTGTAATCAATTATCTAACTTGTAACTTTAAATACGAATAAAATAATACATTTGTTTCTTAGTCAGTGTAATGTTTATAATTAATACATGACTTCCTTTTTAGGCACTTCTCTTATTAATCAGTCTTAGAAAAGAGAACTACGCCACACATCCATAGTGGCAATGGAAAAGCAACTTTTACATACTTTTGAATGATAACAAGGACAATGTTTTAATATTATGTTCCTGTTTAAAACAGATCGAGATGAAAAGAGCAAAATGATTACTTTAAGACGTATATGTGAACTTTCACGGTTGGATTCAAATTAAAGCATTGATTGTCGAGTAAAAAAAATAATGAAAATACATATAATAAAAGATTAAATGACGAGAGAGTAATATCATTGATATTGCACTGTGAATATTTTTAGTATAAATATCATTTTACAATTTCATAGGTATGTTATAATCATCATTAGTTTGATCGCCAGAGAAATAATCGTAGGTGTTGTCCGGCACAGTGCTCCTTTTGTTGTGTGTGGTCGTATCGTATACGTCATCAACAGTGTGGTTGTAGACATGTTCCTCAGAATATGTTAGATGCCGGCATTAAGTTGGTAATCTGAATCTTGACAAGATCCGTAGTCTCCATCATATTTATGGCAAGTATTTTCCTTTCCATCTTCAAAGACAGGTTTTGCAAGCTCGTAATACTTCGTTTCTTCTTTTATATCATGAGTTATATTATGCTTCATGTCTTTAATATTTGGATCTAATTTATTATTTCCAGTATCATTCATTCGATTAAACCCAGTTAGTTTTGGATCAAGAACAATGTAATTTTCGCGTTTAGCATTATTGGCAGATTTGTTTTCATTGGTTTTATTTTGATATGTTTTCAGATTTTTTTCAAAGTGGTCGCTTGAAGGGTAAGCAGCTTGATTAGTTATTGCTTCCTCTGCTTCAAGAACAGCATAGTCGTCACAGGCTGTATGTTGGTATGGAGATGTATTCGATTCCGTATTCCATTTCTCATTTGGATCTAACATTGCGTATTCCTGACAAGTTCTGGAAGGAGAGTCGTTTAGACAAATACCCTTATGGACACTGACAACCTTTTTTTCCATGACATGTTCGTTAGCATCAATGTAGTCATAACATGTATCCCCTGTTGGTGTGCTTTTAGACTGCAGTTCTCCATACGTATGAGTTTCACGGCGCACTTGCAAACCCTTATACTCAGAAGAGCCTCCTGACCTTGGCATTGCTACATTCTGTGTTCCAACGTAATCATGGGTGTTTGTTGGTGCTTGTGTAGACTCTTTCTTTTGTGAACTGAAATAGAATTTATCATTTATCTTCAGTAATTATAAATAGTATCAATAGCTTGCACACTTCCTGATGTCTGTTTTTTCACAAAGTATAGAATCAATACGGCGTATTGCGCAATACTGATTGCATGTCCCGTCCCCTTTCTTCACAATCAGATGCCCGTTCAGATTAGAAAACTGGTTCTATTTTAGAATATGCATTTTAAAATCTGCAAGTGTCGCCGGTTTTAGCTGCAGTATAAAAATGATATTTGAACACTGCCATATAATATCAACATTTTGTATTTGGCATGAAACTGTTGAATGGCTAGGGAAACCAGATCCTTCCTCAGTTTCTAAGCCTAATTTTTTACACAAAGGTGAAATTTTCCGGATGTTATCATAATATTGTATATGCTTTTGTCATATATAGTGAAAAACTATGATGATGATTTTCACTGATAAATTGTCTGATGTTTATATAACAATACATTGTCAAAATTAAGGCATATAGGCTTTTACATCGCTGTTAAAATTGGGTTTTAAAATAGCTTTGCAATATTATTAACTGGTTTAGAGTTTTGTTTTCATTTTTTATAACTTTATTTAAATAAGTGTCCAACCGATGTATATTTATACATAAGTCTTTGTAAAGGGATACTTTTTGTATTTAGTACAAAACTGCAGAGATTGCCAAATAGTCTCAATTTATAATTAAAACTAGGATAAAAAAAAGTTTGGTTACTATAGTTATCCACTCCCCTATGATTCCAAAACACACATACATAACTGCAATCTGTTAATTCTAACCCACTTAAAAGATAAGTAGGGACGTATGGCTAGCAGTTACTGTGATTTCTTAATTACCCGAAATTCGATTTTTTAAGAACTAGTACAGAATATTTAATGTCACGGAGTAGGTAACAAGTCGGATAAAGATATGAATAAAAATGAAGCAAAACAATTATAGTACTAAAACACCAAAGCCGTTTTCATTTACTTTCGATAGCATTGTTGCATATTTTTTCTATATTTGCATCTTTATTACAGCTCGGAAAATGACAATAACACTTACATATACAAGTGGGAGATTTAGAAGCTATAGAATCATGGTTAACCCTCTATTGTATGTAGAAAATGTCTCTACCAAATCAGGAATAACTTAAGGATGTACTTAGGTGAGGTTAGGTGAAAATTAATAAATTAAGAAGTTAAAATTGATACTATAAGCTGGTAGAGCATCAATTAAGGATAAAAATAAGCAAAACATATTGATAGGTCATGGACCTCCTTTTCGAGATATTTGAGATTTAAAATATGGCGGGAAAAGGCTGACTCTGACTTTTACCTTATATTTGCATTGGTATTATTAGGTCTCAAAATAAAAGAAAGAAAATTAAGAATCTTCGAAAATTTTGGTAAATGACCTTTCATGAGCTATTAAGTCTTATATGAAAAAATAAATGGGTGTTATGGGGCAAAATATTTTACATTGTATTGTATGGAAAAACACCAAGGAGTCCGAACATTTGACACAAATTCCAAAACCTCACCTAAGTACATCCTTAAGACAGTTATTTTCACTCTTTTCGTTGATTGATAACGGTTGATTTTGTTAGTTTTTAAGATTAGTACGGTATTTTTTTATTTCTTTTTATTAAATTTCCGAAACATCACTGTGTTTTAAGGTTAAAACTAGAGCCAAATAAGAAAATTGTTATTTCCTTATGTAAATGTACACTAACTGTACCATTAAATCATCAATATTGACGCAATGCCAAAAAACTTAATGATGTCAATTTTTACGCTTTATTTATTTTTTCAAGTTAATAAATAAACTCATAAAGTTAACACTTAAACATTGCCCATATGAAATTTTAAAATTGCTTGTATATACATTGAACGACAAATATATGTGACGTATAAAATTTTCTGGTGTCAGACACGCGAATCAATGAATGTGTTTGTAGATAGATGTTTTTGTGTTCTGTTATTAAATTTGTTCCTTTTAAAATTATTACACGATGATGACTGCTGTACCCATATTTTGACCTCTTTATTTATTATGTCTGTTTAGTTCACGCATCATTGTAAATATAACGGAAATTGATGAGACTGTCATCAAAGTGAGAGGTTTAGCGCTATAAAACCAGGTTTAATCCAGCATTTTTTTCATTTGAAAATGCCTGTTCCAAGTCAGGAATATGACAGTTCTTGCCCATTTGTTTTTGATGTGTTTTGTTATTTGATTTTGCCATGTGATTATGGACTTTCCGATTTATTTTCCGCTAAGTTCCGTATTTTTGTGATTTTACTCTTTTTTATCTTTTGAACCAACTCATTTCATCGAAAGTACAACAAGAAATCAACCATAAATTTATCTAGCAATATTTTTTTTAAGAAAAAATAACAAATAGATAAACACAAACCTCTTTCTTTTTCTCAGGATAATGAGAACGCATGCTATGGCTAGGATAACTGCTATAGTAACCGATATTCCAACAGCTAGGCCTTGAACAATAAAATATGCATTCTTAGCTTGCAATAGTATCAATACGTATAATGAACTCTCAGCGATTTCCTCTTTACTGTATAATAATCAGATATATAAGATCCAGATTAGTGAGTTTTTTTGGGCATTTCTTTTAGTTTGTACCTCGAGGATATGCGCCATTCTAATAAGCAGCTTGTGGATAATTTTTTTAATTACACTAAATAATGAAGGTCACAAATATATTTATGTACCGCGCAAACATATCTATGTATACTTTTTTATTGATGTAGTCTGGGTTGTCCTTTATTCTAAATTAAAGAGTCGACATTTTATTGTTTAACTTCGGTAGTAGTCTGCAATTTGGCTTTTCTCCCTAGGCATATTAAAAATATTGACTTACCCATAAAAGTTTGGAACGGTCCGGTATCAAACTATAAATATGTGTATAATAGCAATGTTTACGATGAGTAGACGATACATTTTCCATTTTCACTATACAAATACACATTTTTGTTAAAGATTTAGCTGAAACCGGCCTCCTGGTGCGAACTTTTTTCACTGTGTTGAAGACCCATAGGTGAACTTCGGCTGTATTCTGCTCTTTGATCTTTTTTTTGTGTCTTTGACACATTTCCCATTTCCATTCTCAGTTTTATTATCGAAAGAAAAGTGCTATGGAAGTATTAAATGGAGACCACGCATCTTGTTTTTAAATTAAAATATTCAGTCTGAAAGATAACTTTGCTTCTTAGCTGTGATCACAACATTTTTAAAACATATAATTAACTTGTATTCCATAAGAAATAAAACATGGGAACTAAATCTACTGTGAAATTATCTACTCTAGTGGAAAAGTGACACAACTATAATGTGTAAAAAGTATCGTTCATCCGTGCAATGTTATTATACAAAATTTAACTCAAAATCTATTTTCGTAAAATTTAAGTGACTTTTGAGGCATTGAATGTGTACTTTCCTTACATTGTTGGGTTCGTGTTGCTAGATCTTGATTTTGTGAACTGTTTATATAAAAACATTTTTCGTGGCATTATTTTTTCAATGCTAGAATACTGTCTGCAAGATCATTTGTTTTGATATTAAATAAATAATTTGCAAGATCGTTTCACAAGTGTTGTGTATTTTTTAACCCATAATATACTAAAATGGTACTCTAGAAATTTGTCCTTTATTTAGAAAACCTCTTTAATTTCATTCCAAGCTCGTCATATATAGCTAGAAGAGATATGGGTTTGCTTATTTTTGTTGTTGTTGTTAAATGATATATTAATGATAATTAGTTTTAGGTCAAAATCCATGTTAAACGCTTGATCATGGAGTATAAAAGCAACAAGAAAGTTACATACAGTTTAACATCATTTAAAAGAACATTAACTCAGAGATTACTAGAAAAAATCGTGGATTTGAGGATTATCGAATTGATTCAAGTATATAATCAAAGGATCGTGAAGAAAAAAACCCAAAAGTTATCGCCTCTCATAACGTATGAAATAAAAGATTTCGTTGATCCAAAAATACTTTAGTAGTATACTTAATCAATTTGTTATCACGTGACCTAAAAGTTTCTAATGAGGGATATAAGTGAGCATAGCATATTTAATTTCTAATGATTTCTGATTAAGCTTCCTGCAAAATTCGTGCGTTTGAAAA
Organism: Mytilus edulis; assembly: GCA_019925275.1. NCBI lineage: Eukaryota > Metazoa > Mollusca > Bivalvia > Mytilida > Mytilidae > Mytilus > Mytilus edulis. The sequence continues at coordinate 61,325,793 of CM034356.1, forward strand.
TAAGCATCATGCCTTATCTCAAATTTCTCTTTGAAAAGACAAAATAAAAAACTGAAAGCTAATTCCCAAATGAACAGCAGCGACGTGTAATGAAATCATGGAATGTGTATTACTTAGTTTTTAAATAAAGAGTTAATTGTGAGTAGCAGTATCCGATATAAGTAAATGTCAACTCTATAGTTTAGAAAATGAATTCAGTTTAAAGAGGTCTTGTCGCTTCAAGAATGAAATAACACCATAATCAGTACATTTCACATAAATAATAGATAGTAGACCCAAAAGACTACTTTGTGAATTATTAAATATAAGATTGGTACATTCGGGATATCGAAAACTCTGTCCTCTGATTTACAGCATAAATCTCCAATTGTACATACCTGTTTTTGAAAATGACACTTGTTTTTCAGTTTTTGAGGACGAACTTGGCGATGCTGTAAAGAACTGAGTTGGTAGGTGTGTTGAGGATTTTAATGATGGTTGAGCATCTACAACAGACATGTTCATCAGTTTGATGTGAACAGTCAAGGAAATACTAAATTTACATCAACGAATTTTTAATTGAATTACATGATATTGTTTTTTCTGGCTATGAAACAGAAATCAAGTTTCTCAAATGTATGTACAAATAGAAGTCTGTGAAAATGTCGTTTTTAGTATGTCAGATATATCACGATGATCATAATAAATAATGCACAAAGAAACCTCTTTATTTAACTAGATCGTTTAACATTTAAGTGCACAATGCGGCTTATCGAAGACCTAGTTATCTAACCTACATTATTATTAAACTCCAACTGTACATACATTAAAAATGACTCTTGTTCAGTTTTTTATGATGAACTTGGAGATGCTGTAAAGAACTTAGTGTTAGGTGTGTAGAGGATTTCAATGGTTGTTGATTAAGAAATAATTCATGGAAGCCATAGATTTGTTGGAAATCTACACATGGCCTGGGCCGTGATATTCGAATTTTATCCTAAGCGTTAGCAACTTATCTACATCATTACAACTGTACGTACCTGTTGTAGAAAATGATTCTTGTTGATCAGTTGTTGGTAATGAACTTGGCGATGCCGTAAAGAACAGCGTGGGTAGCTGTGTCGATGACTTCGATGAAATTCGTTGATCTACAACAAACTGGTCTATCATTTAGCTGTGTGACAATTGCTGCTTAAAAATAAACTCACCAAAGAAACCAGGATTGAAATATGGTATTCGCGCCAGACTCGCGTTTCGTCTACAAAGGACTCATCAGTGACACTCGAATTGAAATAAGTTAAAAGGCCAAATGAAGTACGAAGTTGAAAAGCATTGAGGACAAAAAGTTCCTAAAAGTTTTACCCAATACAGCTAAGGTAATCTATTCCTGATTGCTGATTTCAAAACTTCTCAAGCAAGCAAATATTACCTATACTTTAAAGAATTTTGATTGAATTTGGCGATCACACATCATAATAGTTTTTTAGGTCAACAACACAACTATCTTATGAAATTATTCAAGGCAAAACTATTAAGGACACAAAAAATTGAAGGTAACAGAATGAGAGAAAGTAATTCAGGATAAGGACCGTTCAAAAAATCATGAGAGATACCTTGGATCCGAAAATAGTAAACTTTATGAAAGTGTTATCACGTGATCTGACAGTTTCTAAAACAGGAACAAAATAGTGAGATCTTGCATTTGCTGTCGAATGGTATGTGATAAATCATCATGTTAAATAAGTTCATAAACAATTGAAGTCCTTGCCCGATGTACTATGTGTACGTCCTCTATAAAGTGTGATACGTCATATACTCAACGCCCAAAGCTGAACTTCCATGTAAAGCCATTTTCATCTAACTAAAGATAGTAAAAGAAGGCATGAATCTGTGGTCCACACCGGCGCCAAACCTTTTCAGTGTAACACAAATGATAGTCAGGAAGAATTTTCAACTGTGTGTCGTCTCCGGGCGCATATACGACAAAAGTATGCGGAGAAATGAAAATGTGACCCCAGAATCATGCCTTCTTTTACTATCTTTAGATGGAAGTGTCTTTTCACAGTAGCTGCTCTTTGTTTCTAATGTGTTTTCGTTTACCAGCTTTACACACCATTGTGAAGATAAATCAATTTAGATTTACGACATAACAAGTTTAAGTGGTGTTGACAGTCGAGAAATCGGCATATAACGTAATTTCGCCACCGATTGACATTTTTCTAAAACGCGAGTTAAGTACCTTGTGTTATATTAAGGTATATAGGAAAAAAAATTCTGAGATAAGTGCCGGTGCCCTGCATGTATACTTTTATATAAAAGACATATAGAATGGAAATGCACATTAGTCCAAAGTCAAAGTTATTGAATAAATGAATGGTCCCTCTTTTCTCGTTACGTCAAGTTACGTGAAGTTACTTCTATCGATTTTCGTTCGTAAATAAGATGTTGAGAAACCTCTTATAAAAGATATCTTTTCATATTCTATTTTAAAATTCTACATTTAGTTTTAATTCTTAAGTGATTTTTTCCAACTATATTCTCTACAAATCAGATACATTTTCACAACTTGTAGCTTGATTCATACTTTTATTATATTTTTGAAAAAAATCTTTCGTTTTAAATTAAGACCACATATCTAACTATAATATGTACCTTTGATACACCTGTAAGTAACATTCAGGTATTTGCGTGTAAAACGACAAGGATCACCATAGATATCATTCGAAGCTTTTGGTAAGCATGTTTGTAAGTTACTACAGTTGCTCACTACAATGCTGGTAACTGTTTTCTTACACGAGGTAGATTGAGGATCATTCGAGGAAAGAGGACACACGCTTCGATTTGTTCTTCCATAAATGGCATCTTTAATCTGGATAATTGTTGTTGGAGGACATACAAGTGATGGACTATCTTCATTCTCACACAAAATGTACGGCTCTTCTATTCCTGAATTTTTTTTATTAATTAAACAAATAATAAAACACATCAAAGAACATGTATTTGATTCAAAAACGGCAACATTTCTACTTTTAGACAAGATGTACTCATTTGGTCGAGTTTTCGCATTTTTATGAATTTCTGTATGAATTTAAAAATCAATTAGGGGATCTGAATGTCAAAATATTATGCATGTTGCAATACAAATAAATTTAAGGATCTAACTATGGCAGGCACTTCAGACGCCATCATGATTTTGTTACAAAACCAAAACGATTGATTGCTGGAGTTTCCTTTGAGTTTTTCTTAATTGACATTTTTCTATATTTATTATGTCCCTGCTTTTTTTATTTATAGATGTCTCTTTGCATTGGGAAAACTATTGTTGCCTTTTTTGTTGTTGTTATTTTGTAGAAACCCATTACCGGGATTTTTTTGGATAGATATCGATTCCCGTACTCACAGTTTGCTAAAGAACAAAATTGTTAATTTATTGATATTCTGTACTGAAATTCTTTAAACCCATTATTTTTTCTATGTTTATATCAAACTATTATAAATGTGGTGCCCATAAAAGAGAGAGAAGATACCCAGGATGCAATCATAGGTCATACATGTACGTCTAATAGAGACAGACACCACTCTGGGACTAGAAACAAAAGTCAGGAATGTGACAGTTGTTATCCATTCATTTAATGCGTTTGAGTCTTTGACTTTGCCATTTTCTAATATAACCATCGCCCTTTTCATGCATAAAACATTCGCCACTGAACATTAAACTATCAACATTCAATATATCAAGCCAATCTATATGCTCAACAAACAAACATATAACATATGATTTTTTTCTTGGATTATTTAAACAACATTGTGATTATTTGAAAATATAAAACAGCAGAGTTGGCGTACGTTGATTCGATTCCCACTCTAAGCATTCATTTATATCGGCTGATGCATTCCACCAGGATCCATTGTACAGCTATATATTAAGAATGAGTTAAACTATGGTTATTATATGAAAAGTCCTGGTAAAATAATAGCTAAATCCTTACCCAATGCTCTTCCAAATTATATTTTGAACTATCAGATACAATTAAATGTTGATGATTTTTAGTGGTTATCGGTTGTTGGTGTAGTTCATAATTGTTTCTCCTTTCTCGTTTTATTTGGATTATAGGACTATAATTCAGTCCGCCAAATTGTGAATTGTGACTTGGATGGAGAGTTGTCTCGCTGTCAAACATACCACATTTTCTTATATCTATGTGTAGCTATAAGAGTTTGACAGCCATACTTAGTTCCTATATTATGATAAAAAAGTGAACTACGCTGAATAAAAATAATTTCCGTGATCGGCTGACGAATATAAAAATTGTTAGGATATGCAATCCTGTTTTACACGAATAACTATTGTGAACTGTATAATAACTTGACTTATTCTGTATCTTCATTTTTTGAATTTTTACCTATGTTCAACATTGATAACTTTTGAGTGGTAAATGATTTGCAGTTTTGTAAAAAAAAAACTGTATTAGATCATGACATATTGCAAAATACTTCCCTAGATGAAGTAATAAAGGTTCTCAAATATGATTTAACTAGTATTTCAATTCTTTTATTTGTTTTGTGTTACTTGTATGTATTTATTTTTTCTCTTGTAATATCCTGTCAAGTTATTGCTACTACTAGTCTACAACTGATTATTTAAAGAACTCATAACATTAGAAAAAACAAATCAAAACCTATTTACTTTCGAATGATCAACCTACTATTTGTAAAGATATTCGTAGCAGGGCTGAAAATCGTTTCAGAATAAAAAAAATTATCGATCAAATTCCACTACATTTCACTAATTTTTCGAAATTAACTATTAATGTATTTGATACAGAGGAGAGTGGGAAAGCCAGATGAAAAAAGATAATATATGACCCAGTCCATGCGAAAAGGAACAAAAAAGTTCTTTTGATAAACTTTACAGGACACGTTATTAAAGGTTGTTATAATATTTTTGAAAAAGATTTTATCCAAGAAAAAATTACATTAATGTAAACATTCATAAAATTGTCAATTCTATCCCGAATTGTCAATTAAAACAGAAAAAGACGTAGAAATATCTTTTTGTTTTTGGTATTTGAGCAAGTGTAAAATCATTTGTTCCCTGGACTAATGCTATACTGACCAGAAACTTGAAAATTCACGACACTATTGAGACAAAAAGTCAGTAATTTTCATCAGTTCTACAGTTTTAAAGAAAGTAAGACAACATTTAAACATGTCACAAACAGACAGTTACATATATAATATATAGTCAGTTACAAACATATAGAGAGCCTTATCCCCACTGCTACCGGAGTTAACATTGTCCATAGGCAAATCAAGACAGTTAAACTGTTCTTTGAAAATGATTGAAATATATGAAATAATTCATTAAAAATCTTAATAAAACAAAAGGGGGTGGGGCTCAGCACTTGAAGGTGCGTATAGCTCACAGCTTTAGGATATGAGGAAAAGTAAATGTGTTTTATAAATCACAAGTCTTCCAATACTTATGCACACTTTTTCGATTTCGTAAATTTTTCGTTTTTGTACCATTTCACATGGACTGGCTCATATAATGAATGTCTGATGACGAAAATTACTGATGAGAAAACTATAACATTTACTTTTGTTACAAAACCTAATTTAAAGTTTATACATCACCATTGACGATAATCTATCCCAACAATTGAATAAGCCTTACTTTTTTATACTAGTTTCATGACCACATTACAATTCCAAATGGATGAAAGTACATGCCAAAACAACAGCTTCGAGAGAGCAATTTAAAAGTAAGGACATTTGGTATGATTAGCAATGAGACAACTATAAATCAAAGATCAAATGAAATTGATATAAGTTTTTTCAGAGTAGCTATACCTGTGCAAGATCATGTGCTTCAGGGAATTATTCACTTGTAAAATTATCCAAGATGTAATGCTGCCACCAATCCAGTGCAATATGCGTCTATTATATGAAACAATGACGTTAGGCAGTGAAAGTTGTTAACATTATGGCAATGATACATGTTCATAATACTTTATAGTTTGTAAATAGGTAGGTGCTACAAAGATCAAATCGTACTATCTGGATCTAATTGATGGCAAACTTTCATGTGTTATGTGTTACAAAGGTCGATTGCGGTATAAATAACGTAAAATGAAAGGTAAATTAAAGAACTGTTTTTAATTTATGTCTCATGCATGATCATCCCATTTCTTGAGCGCAGTCAATATAAGGCATGATGAACATTCGAACCACAGAACCATCATATTAAGCAAGCCTGTGCTTCACTGGTAGACAGTGAAAGCTACAGTCATCTAAGTTCATTGCAAAATAGACAGATCGTATGTAAAATGAGTTCCGATTCAAAGAAAATATTCACCAAGACTCTTTGGTTCCCTTATGCAGCTTACTATTAATCATGAAATTAAAATAAAACACCGTGAGTTCCAAACTTGAGCCAATTCAGAAACCAGTCTAACTGGTACATTTAAAGCAGACACAATCTTATCCATGTGAGAAAACGGAAGCAGAAAACCACAAATATAAGCAATGTGGAAACATATTGTTTTTGTTATCTTTGTCGACAGACATTCGATTTGGTTAACGCAGTAATAACATCAAGTATTGCGTATTGTGATTAAAATCGAAATAATTAGTATTAATTCTCGACAAAAGGTCAACTGTAATCAAAACAATTTATTCTTAATATGATAAACTTCAATAAACAGATGAAATTTTCTGTCACATTATACTGCTCAAAAGAATTAAACAATTATCTAAGAAAAATGTATTATAGCACATTATATACCTATGGATCTTCAGAACGTTGCCACTATTGTATCATTATATTCTGCTTTACTTCATCATCGTTTATCTAATTGTACGTTTCTCACTTCCGGATTACATTTCATATTTTGCTTCGAACCATACGTTAATGGATGGTTGGCCCAAAATTTATCTATCTTATTCTAAAAGTTTTATAAAGCTGATATAACTTCTTCAGGCAGGCTGTTCTATATGTCCACAACTCTATTGGTGAAAAAATACTTCCTCATATCAAGGCGACTTCGTAGTTATTTCAGTTTTTCATTGAGTGGCCTCTTGTCTTGTTTAGTTGTGTTGTGCATCTCTAGTAAACCACGTGTTACTCTCTTGTCGTATATTCATAGCAATAACTTGTATACTTCTATCATGTCACCTCGTAAACGGCGGAAATGGGGGGGGGGGGGGCTGGAAGCTGGAGTTTTCGTAGGCGGTCTTCCTATGGAAAGTCTCTCATTGTAGGCAACATTTTGGTCGCTCTCTTTTCCGTTTAAGTTTTCCTCGAAGTTCTGTAAGGTGATCATATACTGTTTGCATACTCTATAAGTGCCTTAAATAGTAACGTAAATATGCAGTTGTCTAGGTGTACAAAGGAACGGCGAGTGAGGCATATAATCTGATAAGCTTTATTAACTTGATTTTGAATATGATTTACAAATGACAGATTCATGTCAATTGTTACTCCAATATCTTTTCTGTTTCATCATTTTTAAGGTAAGTGCGGCCGCCTTCATACTTTTACATCGTGTAATTTAGAGAGGGAAAAAAGATACCAGCGGAACAGTCAAACTCATAGATTGAAAATAAACTGACAACGCCATGGCTAAAAATAAAAAAGACAAACAGACAAATAATAGAACAAAAGACACAACATAGAAAACTAAAGACTAAGCATCACGAACCCCAACAAAAACTTGGGGTGATCTCAGGTGCTCCTGAAAGGTAAACAGATCCTTCTCCACATGTGGCACCCGTCGTGTTGCTTATGTTATTACAAATCCGATAAATAGTCTAACTCGGTAGGTCACATTCGTGAAAAGGGAAGGGTATTGTAGTTACGACATAAGGAACATATCCGATATCATCTGTGAAACGGTTATTCCATATCGGTCAACCAACTCGTGATGGCGTCCGTAAAATTTACGAAAGGATGATTTCAACTTCACCATTTAGAACTCTTTGTTTAATAGCTTCCTTGTGAGCAGCAATCCTCTATCAAGGAGATCATGATATTAAATACATTGAGGTTCGTGTGTAGTATTCCTTTCTCTTATTGGTAAAACTTTAGACTTGTCTGGGTGAAATATTTTAAAAGCCAGGTCGAATCAAATAGGATATCAAGGTGTTCCTGAATAAAGGAGTAGGTTCAGTAAGACCCCTTTTCGGCCCCAAAATATAGCAGTTTTACAAAATTGTAAAAATGTAACCTTTTAGCTATTTATTAGAAAGTAGAATGCTTCTGCTACATAAATATGGGCTCTTTTTTACAATACAATGTACATATATCGGGTACTAGCATCTTACTGAAATCTTCACAATTTAAGCATTTTGGTTAACTTTTAGACGATTTCCGTGTTGAATGAAAGTGGCCGCGTTCGTGTTCATTTTTAAGATCGAAATGTAAGTTGTATTTGATGATAATATATGACAAATATAAAGGCTGAGGATGAACACGGATGCGGCCACTTTCATCTTTGACAAAAACCATCTGAAAAGTGACGTTTTTTGTCAAATTTGATAGATTTATCATATTTAAGCTGGAATCGGAGCGTTTTTTATGACTAAATCAGTTAAAATATTTCACATAAACTAATCGAATCAATTGAAATAGACACGTAAGTGATTTAAAAGTGTCCAAAATCTTCGTTAGATGAACCTTAAATTTGAGGTCAAAATCGGCCCTTACCGGACCTACTCCTTTTTAACCGCTCTGGTCAACTATTTCTCTAAATAATTGGGTATCGTCGGAAACAAGAACACATCTGATATAACATTGTTTGGCAAGTCGTTGATGAAAAGAACGAGTTAAATTGGTCCCAGTACAGAGCCTTCTTGAATTCCTCTGGTTTCATTCCCCCAACTTGATCGTGACTCATTGACATGTACGCATTGTTGCCTATTACTAAGGAAACTTTGTGAATCAGTCTCATGTGTGGCACCTTGTCAAATGCTTCCATGAAGTCCATAAAAATTGAGTGTAATATACCTCTATTATTAAGTACCTTAGGAGTTTCAACAGAAGTAGATCTACCACCCATAAAAGCCAAACTGTTGGTTGTTGACCAAATTCTGTCTGTCCATGTGTTCAATAATTCGCTTTCGTATAAGTTTCTCCTTTATTTAACAAAGGATGCTTACGAGACTAATTGGACGGTAGTTTAAAGCTGATTTCTTATCGCCATTCTTAAGTAAAGCAGTTACTATAGCAATCTTCCAATCCTCGGGTATCTCTCCCTTTTCAAATGAAATGTTGAAAATCATGCATAAAGGTTTATCTACAACAGGGCTCATTCAAATAGTACTTTCGGATGGATTCTTTCTGGGCCTGGTGATTTGGTTATGTTCAAATTTACCAACAACTTTCTGGCTTCTTCTTTACTAAATAAATTAACACTTGACTGCTGGCTATAATCTACATGTTTCATTACTGGCATATTTTTATCATTTTCATCAGTCAAGACACTGCTAAAAACTTCTGGCACTGCTTGTCACTTTTACTGTGTTATTTTCTGTTTATTTAGCTCTGATATACCAGATTTATATTTTCATTTAAGTTTAACATATTTCAAAAAAGTTTTTACTATTCGTGTTTGCTGTTTCAGCAACTTCTCTTTCCATGTCTTTTCTCTCTTATTTAGTTAACTTTTTAACCTTGTTTCTTGCCTTGCAAAATCCCCTATAACTCTCTTCACTCTTTTTTTCCCATGTATCTTTCCCAAAGTCTATGCTTACGTCTAACACTGCTAAGAATCACTTTGCTAAGTGTTGCATTACCTTTTGAATTTTTGATCGGCTTTTTTGTACATCCTTACTCACAGCCTGGTTGAACTTGTGCATAGAAGCTTTGACCATATCATTAGTATTTTTATGTTCTAGTTATTTTTCCCAATCTATATTCAGTACATGTCGCATGGCATCATAGTCTGCTTTACAGTAATTTAATCTCTCTATAGCACATTTTGTGTATTTTTTAAAAGTAACACATATAATCAAATTTTAAAACGCAATGGTTACTATATAAATAGCTAGTTTCTGAAGGGTGTCGGTGCTCCATATTTCCTATACAATTAAGATCGTTTACAATTATCAAATATAGTATGGATGGCTCTTGATTGATCTTAATTCTAGTTTGCTTAGCTACCATCTGCTGTAAAAAAAAGTTTTCTCTAAGACATTCTATATTTTCTGTACTTGTTTTATTCTTAGTAGTTCATTTCTTCCAATCTATATCTGGAAAATTGAAATCCCAATTTATCAAAATATGAGTTAAATTATGACCAAACTTACTTGCTTTGTTCAATAAATCATTTAAGTCTTGTGTTTACTTTCATCTGAAAAAGTGCTTTTATATATACATCCGTTTAATAAATTGTCCTGACTTGATAATGGAATCTTAATCCATACACTTTCTACAAAATCAAAGTCAAAATATACCTCTGTTACATTGATAGTTTTTTGTATATAGACTATAATTCATCTCTTTGTCTTCTGGGAAAATTGCTTGGATATACTAATATCCATTTAAAGTTGCGTCTGCCTTTGTTATAACATATCTCATATATTTTGGAACGACCTCTGTAATAGCTATAATGTCTGGTATCTTAGATGTCTGGCATAATAACCTGGTTTTCAACTTGTCAATCGTATTCACAAAGTTATCTACATTTGTTTATATAGTACATAAATCCTGATGATTAAAATCATTAACTAACTTAACTGAGCATGAACTTTGAACGTGGAACGCATTTACAGGTTTATGCAATTTACTATGTTAGTCTAAATTCTCTGCTTTTTTACAACTCGACTTTCCCACGATGGGCCTCTTACAATGTACATGAATTTCCTCAATTTATCTTTGTCATTTAAATACTTTGCTTCTTGTAGTTTCATTAACTAGCTTCCCTTTCTGATGTTGACATGTCCTGTGTTTTTAGATTTTAATTTCTTTAGAGGGCTGATTCATCAAGTTATTTTAGTTTTGATAGTTTTTTCAACAGTTTTTGGTTTGCCTCTGCATCTAAACAGATGACCCTTATCGGTCTTGGTTTTAAATAATTTTGTGTGTCATCTGGATTACTATTTGCTAATTCTTTTCTACGGCACCAAATATGAGTATTTTCTTTTTACACAGTGCACTATCTCTTAAATCTGAAACTTTCTGATTCACATACTCAACCACTTTAGCTGCAGCCTAATTTGTGTCAGTATTACTAGCTAGTTCTTGTCTCAGATCATTGATCTTGGAGTCATCAACTTTATATTTAATTTTTTCCTCGAGCTTTGACACCATGCCCTCCATAGCCTCTTGTCATTTTTCACACCTAGCCTCAACTTTATGATCTGTCCTCAAATTTGTCATAACTTTCGTCTCTCATGTGGTACAAACCAATGCCGGACTGGTGATTTAAACTGCACATAACCATCATCTGAGAGTTTCAAACATTGATTACAATAAAAAGTACAATACTCACGTTACACAATCTTGTCATCTTCCCCTTTGAATAACTTCTGACATGACCAGCTATCCTTCATATCTTTTCCTTAATCCTTGTTTCTGTTTTGAGTTGATGAACTAGAAGTTGCAGAGCTCTTTGTTGCCAATCCTGGCATTACCCAAAAAATGGCGGATTTGTTTGCACTTGATAAATAAAGTCAATTTCCAACGTAAATCTATTATCTCAGCAGAACGTTTACAAGTAAATTGATAGTATGTAATGTTTGACACCACTTAACCACAGTTTTAGACTCACAGCTGATTTAAACACTTCAAATATTGTAAAAAAAACAAACCACACTACTTTACTAAGCGCTACCGGAAGATGATTTACATTACAACATTTACAAAGATATTCCAATTCCTGCTAGCGCTTACTAGAGGTTTCCCGATTTGCTACGTATCAGGTACGGTTGGTACGTAACACAACCGTTAGTGCCGTTTTTGAGGTATCATTTAACGCATGAAATTATCTTATTAATCACAATGAAATTGAAAGAATTGATTTGCGTATCACCAAAAAACTAGCTTTACGATTTATTTGATAGCGATGTTTACTATTCGATTGCCAATCAAAAAAAACACATTTCTTTAATTATCTAATTTCATTGACTAGAATAATTGTCATATAATTATACAAAGGCGGATTTAGGGGGGCATGGGACAGGGGGAAGGGGGTTCGCCCCCTTTTCTGGAGAAAAAAATGATTAATTATATAGGGAACCATACCTGGAGCGGGCCCCCTTTTAGGCAGTCAGTGGTCCCAAAATTTCTGGATCCGCCACTGTTATCATGACTAAAATATAATTGTACTGACACTTGTGTTCTTTGAATGTTTTATGTGTGTATCTTTTATTTGATACTTTATTCGTACTTTTAACTTTTGATAAAATTTCTCATTCGTCTAAATGATGATTTTTGCAACTTGCAGACAAATTTAAGAATGGTATTAAAGATCATGAATTTGAACAACTAAAATAACCTACAACTTGAAATTATATCAAAATGAAAAGAAAGTTGTTCCGTCGTGTTTATATTTATTTACTGTGCAGTATCTTGCATACACCAACTAAAAAAATTGTAGCAACTTAGTATCGAAATAGGTTTTGTATTTACCTTTAACATTTTACATTTTGAATTGGGTCAATTCTGAATGTTAAATTAGCTCTTATTCTATTATCTTTTCTTAAAACCTACCCCTAAAATATGCCAACTTTTCCATTGTATACTGTTACATTAATATAACAGTCAAACATAGATAAATTATAAATGTGCTATATATATATAACTTGTTTTTGCATGTGAAATTTCAGGGGAAATAAATCTTAATTACAAACCATTCGTTGCAACGGTTACTAGCAACGGTTTGTTGAAAGCATAACCGAGTACACACAATATCGTTTGTTATGTCAGAATAGGTAACATATCTGCATAAAAATTGTACCAAGTTTTAGCTCAAAATCATCATTTGGTACGGTAGCAAATCGGGAAACCTCTACTAACAGCTGTTCGCATTTATTGGTAGTTGAACTTTTAGACAATACAGTCATGTTATTTGATCATTGCAATAAGCTATTATTTTGGAAAATTACAATAACATACCTGTAATAACAGCATCTCGGCCGGACGTTTGACAAATTAGGCACAGAGAGAAGAAAAAGACAACGGTGTACATGGACATTTTAGGAGAAGTCTTTTTAACAACCCCGTGATACGGAAATATAAAGCAAACTTCCTTATATTATAGTACCGAAGTTTCAATTGTGGTCATATCATTGTCACGCGAGATATATTCAGTTACAAAACATGACATTTGATTTGTTATTGAAATGTTTAAATATCTTATTCATTAAGTTGTGAGTCAAAAATTATCGTATCATAAAATTTAATACTAAGTGAAAAATAAATGATTTTTTAAAAGGAGGAAAATAAACAAAAAAGAACATGAAGGTTAATAATTATCGTAAATTTTGTGCAATAAAATTTGATGACTAACATGTTAAACTAATTAAGTCACTTTTAGTTACATAGTTTTTAAATATTCAACGATTTACAGTCTTAACTGTTGAATGTTTTGAATTTGACTGTTCCTGGTGAAGTTTAATCCACATACACGGACGAACGAAGTCTAGAATAAAACTTAAAAGAATTTCTCAAACAATTCTATTATAGCAGGACTACTACACATGTCCAGCATATTGGCATTCTTTCTGAGTTTCTGGGTTAAAATTATATGCGAAGATTATCAGTACAACTTTATCGTGCCGATCCGCCATTCTATTGGTCGTCCGTTATCATCATACAGACTGATTTTGTATTTTGTACAACCCAGCCAAGAGAAAAAAGTTAAGCGAGACAAGTTATAAAAATTACTGCAGATATTAAAAAGAGTATCTTTCAAATTGGTTTTTTTTTCACGTATGATGGTCCGAGACCACAATTGTCGTCCCTTGATTTTCGTTGTTCACAAATATAGTCCCTAGTGTTGACAGTGGGTTACTTGCCATTAATTTTTATACCCCTTCCAAATTTATTTCTCCATGTTTAATGCCTCAAATTGCAAGTAGGGGGATGAAATTACACTGAAAAAATATTTGGGTCCAGAATTTTAAAGGAAAGTAGTGATTTGGTCCAGCTGAAAAAGGTTTAAAATTAGCACTTCGGAAGCTGTCAAAAGATTTCAAGACGCCCTAAACATACAATTGTCCATATTTTGAGTTAGAGCCGATGAAGTTTTCTATAATTTTGATATAATTTGTCCCAAAAGTTGTACAACACACAGTAAAAGTTTCTTTGAGAAAGCGCAAGTGGGATTTTTTTTATTTTCATTTATGTTCTAAAAGAAATGCACTACGAAATAATTGTGTTCTCGGACCTGATGAAGTTACATGTAAACAAAACACAGCACTTCATAAAACTAGAAGTACGAATCTAGAATTAGAGCTTAGGAAGTCTCATCTTAAGTGGCCATTGGCCACATGTTTGTATTTTTATTGTTTATTGGAAATCTTGGCAACTTATATTGAATTTTACCAAAAAAAGTTTACACTCTGGATGATTTAGACATATGTTAATTGTTGAAACTATATGCTATCCTAAATATGTCTTTTGGTTACTAGTTATGTTGCTAATACATCGATGTAAACCCCATATAATTTACTCGTGTCAGATGGTAGGCAACGACAACCACTGAATTACATCTCCTAACTTGTGACTGGTACATAATGATTGAGCATGTTTAACATTCACTTTACTAACAATAAACTCATCATAAATGCCGGGAATAAAATTACGCCATACGTGCGTTCTGTCTACAATTCACTAATCAGTGACGCTCAAATAAAGAAGGTTAAAAAGGCCAAATAAGGTAAGAATTTGAAGAGCATTGAAACAAACAAGAGATAATCTATCTATAAAAAACGCAAAAAGAGAATCAGAGTTTACAACACAACGTAATAAACGCAAGACGAACCTCAAACAAAACCGGTAGTGATTACAGGTGCTCCGGAAAGGGTAGGCAGATCCTACTTCACAGATTGCTCTTGTTTTATTGCTCATTTAAGTACAAAAACGGTCTAATTCTAACGCAATCTGACATGCAAATTATACAAAGGTGCTTCCAAACAGTGACTTTCATGTACTTGTGTGATAAACTCGAGATGTAAGCTTTACGGGCGAAAACATTTCAAACCTTCACAGTCGTTTATAAGTTTTTGGTCTGAATAATGATAATAAGGAAAACAATACGTAAACGGACGTTGAAATGAAGGAGAAACTGTGTAATATATAATAGATCTGGATAATTAAATAGCTACAAACGCCCTCGAACATAAATTGCATTACATTTTACTTACCTTGATAAAAAAAATAATAGTAAACCTGTTATTTTATATTAAGATAACTAGAAAATCGCGGTACACAAGAAACTAAAATTAAAATTCATACAAGACTAACAAAGGCCAGAGGCTCCTGATTTTGGACCGGCGCAACATTGCGGCGAGGTTAAACATGTTTATGAGATCTCAACACTCCCCCTATACCTCTAGCCAATGTAGAAAAGTAAACGCATACCAATACGCACATTAAAATTCAGTTCAAGAGAAGTCAGAGTCCGATGTCAGATTTACCATGGTTTTTATAAATAATATCAATATGTGTGTTCCATGAAGCTGATGACTGAAATGTTATCCCAAGATAACAGTGAATATTTATGTTCTCAACCTCTTCCCCATTTGTCCCAAAAAATACAGGTGGGTGCTACCTTTCCTTCTAGTAAATACAATATTTTTAGTTATCTTTAAAAATGTTAAATTGAATAGCCCATGATTTCTGTCCAGTTTGAGATAACATCCAAGTCATCAGTCAAAGAAGCAGCTGCTACAGCAGGCAGGGCCGTAACTACATTGAGGCAAATGAGACAAATGCCTCATGTTGGAAATTTCAAAAAAAAACAAAAAAAACGGAAACAAAACATTGTCTTCATATCAAATTGTTTTCACTGAAAGTCTCTTGCAAAAGGCACGTTTTCTTTACTATCTGTTGTTTCCCCTGCATGTTTTCGTGGTCCATGTTTCTATTTTACTTTTAGTTTTCAGAGTAGATAGTCTATTGTTTGTACTTCTGTGTCCCGGGTTTTTCTTTTGTTTGTACTTCCGTGTCTCGGGTTTGTCTTTTGTTCATTTATTGTCCTACTTTATAACTATAGTCTGAGTGTTGATTTTCATTTGTAAGCGTTTGGTTTTGCAATAGTGCATGTCCACCGATGTCCAGACATTGTGTGAGAAAATATTTTAAGAATATACGATGCTATACTGGACACAGCAAAAAAAATGTCGCTTCTGCATGGAGAATTGAACTTGATATCAAAGAAAACTGGCTCTTTTTTGTAGAAAGATAGCTGACGGATTAAATTAAAGTAAGGCCTCTAATTTCCCCGTATCAAGTCATCTATATAAATTATAAAAACATCAATGCATTGCAATATGACCTTTTACATTGAAGGGTTAAACTTGCATTAAGTTCAGACCCTTTAACAGAAAATAAAGGAACATGGAGTAAACGTGCACGGAACCTAATCTCACACAAAGTCAATGCATAGAAACAAATACAATGATCAATGGTCAAAGTTTCTATTCTTGTTCTTCATCTTGATAGTTACTGGAGGGTCTTCAACAATAAAAGAATCATTAATACCGTAAAACAAGGTCAAGATGGTCCTTAGTGACGACTTTTCAGTACTAGTATAATTATAATATTGCACTGTCACTATATTTAAATATAGAAAAAAAAGTCTAAGCACTATACAAGGCAACAACAGATCGACAGACAGATCCAGTTTTAATGATTATGAGATTTACGATTTTTGCTTTATCCTACATATCGGTTTACTTTTAATGTTGTCCCTGTGAAACCTCAAAGTCTTAAATTACAATTAATCTATGTTTTAGCTTTGAGACCAGAATATTGTCAAAAAAATATGCGTTTCAATGTAAAAAAAAAGTCCGGGAAACGCTCAGAATGCACGATTTTGCATTATTTTTCTCAGAGCTTCAGACCCCTCGCCAAAAATTTTTAGCCTCACTACGCACGGCAAATGTATTTTGCCTTACTATTAAAAGAGGCTAGTTACGGCCCTGGCAGGATCATCATCTCCTATAACAAATAAAGAGGTGTCATCTGCAAAAAGTTTAATATCATTAGCACTGTCATTTACTATATTATTTTTACAAATAAGAAACAGAAAGGGTCCCAAAACTGATCCCTTGGGGACACCTGCATGTATACTTCTTAGAAATGACGAAAAGCCTTCTGAAGATTCATATGCGGCAAGTCTATACATCACTGTTAATGAAGATATCTCATTAATTGTATTTGTGTAGAACAGGATTCGTATCCTATTTTTTACCACATTACAATTGAAATGCAACTGACTACTAGGGTTCTAAATTGTTGAAACTACATGCAAACACAATAAAAATGAGTTTTGAAAGCAATATAAAAGTAAGGAGATGTTGTATGATTTGCAATGAAACAACTATCAACCAAAGTTTAAATGAAGTTGGTGAGAGACTTTTATAAATAAGATATAACTATGCAATAACAAGTGTTTCAGATTGATATTTTCTTGTATTATTACCCTAGATACAATGATGCCACCTATTCAAAGCAATGTGCTTCTATTATAATTAAAATCATAAAGCTGACGCCTTGACGGTAGGTATGGGTAGTTGTTTTCTAGTTTAGAAATATTAAAATTTTAGCAGTAAAACATGTCAATATTCATCATAGATTGTAAATAGTTAAGCGCTACAAAGATCGAATCGTTCTTTCTGATTCTAATTGATGGCGATCTTGATTGTGTTGAGTGTTATAAATGACAATTACAGTATAAGTAATGTAAATCAAAGATACACTTTTAATATATACACCTTGAAAAAATTATTGCAACACTTCCATTGAAAACAATGTAAAATGATATAATTTCAGAATGTGTGTAATTTGCGTTTTCCCTAAAACTTTTAATCCGTTTATGGTTTAAAAATGAATTTGTGTTATTAACTAACATTTCATGCAAAATTATGACTAGAGTGACGCACCATTAGAGCTGTACTGAAAAATTTCCTTTCCCAATTTTATTTAAGCTTTGTCTTGTCTTCTATACTGGCATTTTATAAAATTAATTTTTACAGCAAACTAAACATCTGATACAGAAAATATGTGTTAAACTATGCATTCCAAACAATTTTGAATGACTTTAATGCATAACAAAATCTGCATTTATTGCAGAAGTTATGTTTTGGAAAATTGTGAAAAGCGCGAAAAACAACTTCCGTGCAGCTGTTATGTCCCATCCATGTAGTATTAAAATTCGATGAAAAGTAAGTTAATACCATGAATTCAATTTTAAAACATAAACAGATTAAAAGTATTTGATAAAACCCAAGCCATACATATTCTACAATCATGTCATTTTTCATTGTTTTCAATAAAAGTGTTGCAATACTTTTTTCCAGGTGTATACTAGTACGCCTCATGTATGATCATCCCATTTCTTGAACGAAGTAAAACTGGTGTAAAGTTTAAAGATTCGGTTCCTTTTCTTGTGAAAGATATATACGATAAACAAATAATTTGGAATTATGTGGACACAGTATGACTTATTTGTGCATGCAAAATAAGGCAAAAAGAACATACGAACAGCAGAACCATAATATTTGGCAAGCCTGTGATTTACTGGTAGGCAATAGAGGAAAGCTTCATTCCTCTATGTTTATTGAAAAACAGAGAGCCTTTTTGGTTCCTATTGGTAGTATAATATTAATCATAAATTTCAAAGAGTATACATTGAGTTCCGAACTTGGACCAATTCAGAAATTGTTGTATCTGATACATTTCTGGAAGACACAGTCTTATCTCTTTCAGAACACGGAAAAAGAAAACCACAAATAAAAGCTGGCGTAAAATGTTGATTTGTGTTATCAATGACGGCAGCCTTTCGATTTGGTTACAACATAAATGACATCAAGTATTGCATAGTGTGACTAAAATCGGAAATAATTAGTATTAGTTCCGGACAAAAACGGAGTTCTTCTTCAATCAAATTAGTTTATCCTAACATGATAATCTTCAATAAACAGATGAAATTTGTTTCATGAGACCCAATGTACTATCACATTACACTGCTCAGAAAAATCAAACAATTATTAAACAAAAAAACTTATTATAGTCAATAATTTACATTACAACATTTTAAAATACATTCCAATTCCTGCTAGCACTTATTGACAGCTGTTCGCACTTGCTGGCAATTGAACTTTTAGAGAATACAGTCATGTTATTTGATCATTGCAATAAGTTATTTTTTTTGAAAATTAAAACAAAACATACCAGTGGCGGATGCAGGAATTTTCGAAAGGGGGGGTGCTAGCCCAGGGCAAAGGGGGGGTGCAGGGGGGGTGCAAACATATGTCCCGATTCAAATGCATTGATCGGCCAAAATAAAGGGGGGTGCGGACCCCCGGAACCCCCCCTCTGGATCCGCCACTGCATACCAGTATCTTGGACGGACGTTTGACAAATTAGGCACAGAGAGCAGAAAAACACAACGTTGTACAGGGACATTTTAGGAGAAGTCTTTTAAACAACCCCGTGATACGGTTCTTCAGTTTAAAGCAAGCTGCTTTCAATTACTGTATAATAGTTTCAATTGTGGTCATACCATACTCTCACTCGAGATATATTCAGTTACAAAACATAGAATTGCATTTGTTATTGAAATATTAAAATTTATTATTCACTAGAGTTTTTTTTAAGTCAAAAATATTTGTTTCTACTATCATAAAATTTAGTACTCAGTGAACAATAAACAATTTCCCATAATAGGGAAAACAAACAAAGGAGATCATAAAGGTTACAAATAAGAAAATTACATTTGTTTTTTAAATGTTTAAATCTTTTATTCATTGCAGTTTTAAGTCCTTCGTTCTCGTATCATAAATTGAATACTTAGTGAAGATTAAATAATTTTCTTAATAGAGGGAAACAAACAAAAGAGATCATTAAGGTTAATAATTATCATAAATATTATGAAATGAACTATGAATAATTAACATGTTAAACCCACTTTTTTCTCTTGCTAGGTGTTTTTTGAATATTTATCTCTGACGTGTCCTTGTCTATTAACTCTTTTGAGTGTGACCAGTTTGATATGTTGTCCTATGAAATGCTGATTTATACGGAAGCCGATAAGGGCCATTCAAAAAAAAATATGTCGTAATTACGACATAACATGTCGTAATTTCGACATCACATGTCGTTATTACGACATCGCTATGTCGTAATTTCGACATAACATGTCGTAATAACGACATCACTATGTCGTTATAACGATTTAGCTATCATGTCGTAATAACGCCATCGCTATATATATAAAAGAATAGTATTATGATTGCCAAGAGACTAAATGACACAGAAATTAACAACTATAGGTCATCATAATGCCCCCAATAATTAGAAAAGCCCCCGCATAGTCAGCTATAAAAGAGGGACGAAAGATACCAGAGTCCCCGAAATGCTGTGTGGCAGACAGTGTTATTTATAAATTATTAGCTCCCTTGGTAAAACTCCAAATTTCATATTTAATGTACTTCATTGTTAAATAATTTACATGAAGCTTAATAAGTATATATTTGTTAATTGCATAGCTTTTGCTATTTTAATCCATTGGTTAAAGATATTTATTTATATTGTAAAATTTAATATTTGCATCGTCGCAAAATCTTTGGTTACCTTCTTTAGTTTCCTTCTGTGGGAAACTTATATAGATCCCATTAAAGATCATTCAATTACTGTCGTACCGTGGAAGGGCTACTAAATAGCAAGTCAAGGACGTTAAAAAATTTATTGGAAGAATAATATGTGGAACTATACGTGGACTGACATTCAGTCCTACCAAGGCAAACAAAGCTTTCCACATCCCAATCAATAAGCGCAAACTACATGGCTTCTGGTAAGAAGGGTGAATTGAAGTATTGATTGCTCTATTTCTACTTTCAAACGTTGGGCACATTGTTCCTACAACACCACGTTACACTTAAAATGCGGCGTCGAAGAGGGTTTTTTATTCGTTTTTTTATATGTTGGTTGATTCTGGTTCTGTTCGTTTTGTGATGTCATTTTATAATAAGTTACCTCAAGTTGTGGAAATGACTCGATTTAATAATGTTTATCCTTTAAGTTATTTCAACTAAAAATGCAGAACTGTCGCAAGTAATGTAGGAATGAAAGATGGGACGGAAGAACTTGTATACGGTTTTCAATAAAAAAAAAAATTTAGATGTACAAAACTTTTATCATAGGATGTTTAACTTTCAAGGTGCATATCATCTGTCATTGTAAAATTTCTTTATCTTAATTCAACTCCAATTCAAATATATCTGACACTGCAAGTAAATCAGACATTTTTACCCTTGGTTAAATTTGAATAGAATTGTATTTTCCCTGGCACACAAGTTGTCGAAACACACCCCTTCAATTACTTGAACCTTGGCTTGAGAATCATTTCCCAAGTCATCTATAGTGTTCAACTTCTGATATACGAAAACGGCTAATATAATCCCTTTTTTTTTTTTAATTCGATGAAACAGTTTTCGTCGCTGTTTGGGATTCGTCTTTCAATTACCTCCATTTCATGCACAAGTTTATATTGACGAAAAGTTCCGGCTTCGCTAGTACAGGAATTACTTTCATCACAATAACATGAATAGCAGGAGAAATCGCGAAGTAAAACATTCCGTGAACTGGTACTAAGTCTTTTAATATTGGTGATTGCACCTTACTGAAGTGACGACTTTAAATTGTCTATTTCGGAGTACTTCCGTTTGAAAGTAGAAATAAAGCAATCAATACTTCAGTTCTCCCTTATTACAAGAAGCCATGTAGTTTGCGCTTAGTTACAGGGAGGTGGACAGGTTGCCTTAGTAGGACTGAAACAAGTAGAAGGTTTTTTTTACCTTGACAGGCTATATAGCCCTCCATCTCTTCTTACTTGTACCAAAAACATCAAATACCATTTTTCTATAAAAGAAGAGTTTCTGGTTTTTCTAAATTGGTAAACAAATAAGAACAAGTATTCGGTTATATTTCAAGCAGAATTTAAAAAGCTATTAGGAATCACCTATATTCCGAATCTGCATTTATATGCAATGAACAGTGTAATGTATTGCATACACTTCACATATGAACAATTGTATTTCAATAAAAACGAAGGTCAATGTACAAACCCTTTAATTTACAGAAAAAATGATTACAATCAACCGTGGAGATATCACATATTTATTGATCAATTACAAATGTACTCTGCTAATACTATTGGCCTATATTATAAGTTTCTTTGGTAGCATGTACTTTCACGTAGTATCTAAGTTTTTATTTTTGCTTCTATCAACGCCTGTTTCATTTGGATCAAGTACAAACTTGTCCTTCGTCTGTCTTTAATCTCATTCTTGTCCAGATCTGTGGCATTAGTTAATGCCGATTGTCTATTCTGATCAAAGCAATCAAATACGGCCATATAAGAATGTGGTTCGTTAGTATGGTATTCGATTTGACTTTGTGGAGAAATTCCTAATTCTCTATAGTTATGACCATCTGTTTCATTTCCAAGTGTGGCATAGTAATTATTGTCTTTTTGAATAGCCGAATGTGATGTGATGTGATGTGATGTGATGTGTGATGTGATGTGATGTGATGTGATGTGATGTGATGTGATGTGATGTGATGTTAATATTACATTGAACAACAAATCGGAGGACTTACCTTTTTGTATTGGATACCTAAGCTTAGACAAATTCCGTACAAACAACGGTACATTGCCTGCTCATCTGTATGATCGACTAAAACATTGTCCATTAGATTGACAAAAATTCTGTCCGCAGTGAAAGAGGGTCTTCAAAAATACTATGAAACAGTATACTCGCGTAGTGGTATTATCCATATGTGGAATCTATAAAATACTTCTGGATAATTCTAAATCTCGATCTTTTTCTGAAATTAGTACTATCAGAACTTTAGATATTTCAACGCTGTATACCACCATTCACAATGTGAAATTGAAAAAACGTCTAAAAAGAATAAACAACACTGCTTTTCAACATGAAAATGGTAGCATACGCTATAAATTTATTTCTTTGGAATACCATACTGCATATTTTGTTAATAGTGAACAAATATGTATAACAAGCTACACAGAGGAACAAGTGATGTGTAGGCTGGGGTTTCTTAACAACATATTTGTTGAATTTGGAAGTCGACTTTAACTTTTTCAAAAAATTGTCGGCATTCCTATGATAACGAGCTGTGCGCCTCGCCTAGCGAGCCTCTTCTTATTTTCATAGTTGTATTTAGTTCAGACACTTGTCAAAAACAAGATCAAAGAAGCTAGATCATTTAATTTCACATTCAGACATATTGATGATGTTCTATATATTTAACAGTCCACACTTTTCTGATTGAGTTCCATTAAAACATCCTCCAGAACTTGAAATTAAAGAAACAACAGAAGCGGCTTCGTCTACCTCAGTTTTAGACCTATACCTCGAATTTGACATAATTGGTCATCTCAGTACCAGAATCTATGACAAACGAGAAGATTTTAATTTTGAAATTATTAATCCCCCCCACGCACACACCTTAGTAGCAATACACCAACTTCGTCTGCATATGGGATATACATGTCTTAACTCATTCGGTTATTCAAGATCTTGCAGCTGCTACTCAGACTTTTTCAAATGTCACCAATGTCTGAGCAGAAAGTTGATAAACTAGGGTTATGTCAAAGAAGGTCTCGTTCTTTTTCTAAAAAAAGTTCACCAGAAAATACCACGACCTTGTTGATACATATTCCGTATCAACTTCAAAAAATAATACACGACGGTCCTGAAGTTTATATTCTAGGTGCTGAACTTATTTATCATCTTAATAATGTGTTATATTATTCTTTTATTTGTCTTTTTTATTGATACTTTTACGGTTTATTTTTGGTATTATTCATTTGACATGGCTCGGTACTTATAAATCCCGTCATTGTGTTATTGTACCATGGTATTTTTCTGAATCCTTGGCTAATGTGCTTTGTCTATATGCATTTTTGATTTTCTTTGTGGGCATATATGTTGGGTTTTTTTTGTTTTGTTATAGTAATTTAGATTATAACACAATGTTGACTGTTGTAAATTTTTTACCAATTATGTCTGTTTGTCAATATATTGAAATTTTATGCGACAGTCATACAAATGAGAGGTTTATAGCTAGCTTTAAAAACAGGTTTAGTCCACCATTTTCTACAATAGAAAATACCTATAGTAAGTCAAGAATGTGACAGTTTTTATCCATTCTTTTGATGTGTGGTTGAACTTTTGGTTTTGCCATTTGATTTTAAAAGGACTTTCCGTTTGGAATTTTCCTCGGAGTTCGATATTTTGTTTTTTGACTTTTTGTTAAGTGTCTGTTCTAAATAACATTATTTTTCATTAAGAGAATACTACGTTACAGAACGTTTGTATGCCTACCTACTTCTTGTTATGGAGAAGAATCTGTTCATTAGAGAAATAGATTTTAAAAACTACAAACGTACCTCGTATTACATTTGAATAATAAAAGCTCGAAATTTTTGTATTGTAATTGCAATGTTTTAAAATCTTTAAGTTTTTAAAAACTTAAAACATAAGTTGCATTTTATCTAATTTACCATCATTTGATTAAAATAAAAGATAACATGTAATTTCATATTTGAATGGAGACACGGGTGTATATTAAACAATTAACGATATGTTATGTTTGATATTGATCAACATAATGCTACTTTGACTGGACTTGAATGCTCATTAAGTTTTAAATGAGGTTGTTCTAACTCTCACAACACGATGGTTGCAACATGTAAAGCGGGAACTGCTTACTCTTCTAGGACACCTACGTACAGTCCGATTTTGACTGGCGTTCGTTTTCCTCAATCTTTTGTTTTTCTTTATAATTTCTGGCTAGTTTTTTCGTTGCTTTTAGTTTTAACCGTCTCGAGAGTTACACTTGGACTGTATATAACTGAATTAAATATACAGTATGGAATAAGTAATAAATCAAGTTACTTTTTAGTAAGATATCTAATCCCTACATAAATACAAATTAGAATAACAATTCAATAGAAAATGAAATTTATTTCACTGGGGGCAGTCTCATGCTTTAGGGCTAGAAGTGACCAACAAGGGAAAATATTACCGCTAAATATCAGTATCACGTGATATGTATATATACGTGTACATAAGAAGTACCCGTATCAATAGTATTCACTAGTACCGTTATTACAATAATTTCCCACTATACTATCGAACCGTTGGAAATTATAAATATAGTGTCTGAATTTAATTTATTTCTTATTCTTATTTGTCCAAATCTGAGTTATAAAATCATTGAAATTTATGGCTACGATTTATAGGTATCTTTATCAAGGCCAACACAATAACCGTATAAACCTCTCCTTTCGATAATTTTTCTAAAAATTAATAAGATTGGAAAAACAAAATCAACACAGACAAATCATGTTGTGTATTGTCCAGTAATTGAGGGGAATTTCGAACAAGGAAAATTAACAAAGAAGCAAAACAATTTCGTGTCACTGTCTCCAAAAGAAATGACATACCTGTGTAAGCTGTATTTTGGCCTGACGTTTGTCTAATTAGAAACAGGAAATAGCAACAGACAACACACCCGGAAGGATATTGCATTGTTCCTCTCATTTTTGTACCGTTAGTGTATAAAAAGAGTTGATAGATCCTATTGTCACGCTTGGTTTATTCGGTTACATTTACATTTAAACTTAAAATAACTTATATTATTGAAAATTTTGTAATCTGTTATTCATTGACTTCA
Source organism: Mytilus edulis (assembly GCA_019925275.1). Lineage (NCBI taxonomy): Eukaryota > Metazoa > Mollusca > Bivalvia > Mytilida > Mytilidae > Mytilus > Mytilus edulis. The sequence continues at coordinate 61,351,708 of CM034356.1, forward strand.
TTAGTGCATTCATTCATAACAATACAACACTCAGTCTAGTAAGTGCGAAAAAGGCCTATTAATTGAGGGGCGAGTTTTGAACAAGAAAAAATAAAAAAGAAGCAAAACTATTAACGTTCAATTAATTTTGATTGTATTTTTAAAACAAATAACCTAGATTGCATATGACATTCCTTATTCACCATTTAACTGAGACCTGTCGTGTTGACTCTTTTTTTTTAAACTACTAAAATGACATACCTGTATTAGCATTATTTTGGCCTGCCGTTTGTCTAACTAGACACAAGAAACAGCAACAGACAACACACCCGGAAGGATAAAGCATTGTTCCTTTCATTATCCGTAGAATAAAAAATAAGCCGATATCGTAGCGTCACACTAGGTCAACCAAAATTACTTATGTTATTAAAATGTTTAAATCTGTAATCCATTGGTTCATTCAGTCATAACAATTTAACACTTAATGTTAATCTAGTTAAGTGCGAAAAAAGGCCTAAAGGAAAAACACACACAATTGACAATGGGGGTAACTAATTATCACAAAAATTGTGAATTAAACGCATTTGTTTAACTGCATGTGATGAGTCACAGATACAACCCAGTTTTTATCTGTCTTAAACACTCTTGACACATCTTTTTTTATATTTACTGCAGGGTTTGTTACTCATGCTGTTTAGATGCAGTATAGAATGTATCCCCGTGTAGTGTATGCCCATATATTTTTACAGTTAGGGTTTTTTGCTTGTGATAGAGCTGTCTTCATATTCCATTATATAGTGTCATTTGGTCTCTTGTGGGGTGTTGTCTCATTGGCAATCATTCCACATCTTCTTTTTTATATTATTTATTTGTCTGACGGTCAAAATCTTGGATTTCATAGAAGGTTGATATACACGTCTATTAAACGGAACACTCTCACCTATATATGCATGAGCCGCCATCTTAGAAGGTTATCTAGCTAAATAAGATTTGTGATATTCAAATAATTTTATGAAATACATTTTCACACTCTGGAACGATTTTTCTTTTCAGCATCATAATAGGAGAAAACATGTATTCATGAATTGTAAAAATAGTTATTTGTCGGAAGTGCGATTTTTTTTTCTATTGATGATTTATAATGTCGAATTGTCCAGGTTCACACTGTTTGGCTTAATATTAAAGAAAAACAAATATCAAAGGGTGCTCAATTTTTGTTACTGATATTTATTATAAATAAATGTTGTGGTTAATCATTTGGGTAGGAAAATACCACCAAAGAATCCATGAGTAGGGAGAGAATACAAATCATGTGAATACACAGAACCCCGATCCAATCCGTCTACTGCTAAAAATAGTTCATTGTTTCCTGTTTTATACATCTTCGGATTTCAATGTTTTGGCTTTGAGCGTTCCTGATGAAGGTAAATCAAGAACAGCGCTTCGGACGCAAGAAATTATTAAACGTGTTGTTTTCAATTTTTTTATATCAACTGAAAGATTCTATTTAACTATAATTTCTGTTTTAATATATTTCTTAAATGTCTGCATTAAAAAAGATATGGTCAAAATAAAATTGCACTGATTGGTTGAAATGTCCTTTTTGGAACGCATTCAATGGTCGATCTTTGGATTAACCCCAACTGACAGCTGACAGAAACATGCAGAAAAAAAGTAAAATCACAAAAAATACTGAACTCCGAGGGAAAATTCAAAACGGTACGTTCCTCATCAGATGGCAATTTCAAAAGCCCATATACATCAAACGAATGGATATAAAGCAACTGTCATATTCCTAACTTTGTACAGGCATTTTCTTATGAGGAAAACGGTGGATTCAACCTGGTTTTATAGCTAACTAAACCCTTCACTTGTATGATAATCGCCTCAAATTTCATTATATTGACAATGATGTGTAAAAAAAAATCCATACATAATAGATAAAAATGTTAAAAATAGAAAGAGATACTAGTATATATAAGCTATCGTTTCAAAAGTAAATCGAGCGAACTTATACACTAACGCAATGGTGAAAACTTTTTACTTTTCAATATGACATAATTTGTATAATAATTTATATTTTTCCACAGAACTATGATTTTATGAAGCTGAAGTTAGTGCAGTGATTGTACTACAAACACGTACCCTGTGTAAGCTTTATGTTAGGAAAAGTACCTATGATTAAATTAAAGCTGCCAAATGTACCCAGATTAAATTAATATCAATGGTTTGGTAATAACGTTGATGAAACTTGACCTGCACCTGATAATTTGCAGTCAATGGAAAATTAAACGACCAATCAAAATTACTGAATCGTATGAAACTTTATATATAAAAGTAATTATACAAAATTACAATTCATGACTCTACTAATTTGATAAACACAATAAAAATTGTCAGTTAAACGGGTATATATTTTAGTAAAATGTTTGTAAGCAATTGAGAAAAAGCAAACAAGGAATCGCAGTCTTTAGTTTCCTATATTTTGTGTACTATTGTTTGTTTGCCTTTTTTTAGCCTTAGCGTTGTCATCTTAGTTTGAATATATCTCTGGCATTTTTGCCTCTCTTGGACTTCACTATCCGACTTTGAATATAATTAATAGTACATTGAATCCTTTAGGGTGAACATATGAATAAATCAATTTAATAAAAAAAAATATAGGGTCAGTGAAAAGAACTTTTAATTCACATGAAAAATAGAATCAACCTAGCGCGTGAATACAAGTATCTTAATTGCTGATATTTAATAATGGAATAGTCTGCTAAAACTATTGACCAAAACAATCGGCTGTCTTTGTAAGCATGTTCTCTCAAGAACTATCCAAGTTTTTAATTGAGCTTCTGTGAAAGCCTGTTTCTTTTGGGTCAAGTACAAAATAGTCCTTCGTCTGACTAGAATAGGATTCTTTCCCAGAACTGTGATATTTATGATTTTCGTACGTAATTTCTTTTGGATCAAGTATAAAGTATTCGTGTGGCTCATTCGATATCTTTGAATTAGTACCATCTTGTGAATTTGTAATGCTTGAAGCAAATTCCGCATAATCATAATGCGGTTTGTCTCCATTTTTTCCAAGAATTTTTGTTGAACCAGTCTCTGTTTGTTGGACTTTCTCGTATGTGGCATTAGTCAATGCTGATTGTTTATTCTGGTCAAGAGAATCATACACGGTCATATAAGAATGTGGTTCGTTAGTATGGTATTCGATTAGACTTTGTGGAGGTTCAATATTATAGTATTCACTTTCCCTTTGCGGTGAATTTCTCGTTTCTTTGTAGTAATGAGTATCTCTCTCATTTCCAAGTGTGGTATAGTTTTTATTATTTCCTTGAATATTAGAAGCGTTTGAGTTGATATAAGCGTCATTTTGATTCCCTGTATAATTGTGTTCATCATTTTTGTTTTCGTACGGGACATTCCTTGCAAAACAGTACAACGAGAAACTAAAATATAAAATGACATGTTTTAAATGCATTATAGATTTGCTGTAAATATTTATTATTTTATACAAAGCACGAAATTGTTTTACAACCTGTCTTTGATATTCGGTCGTTTTTTGTTTTAAGTATAGGCGATTTTTTTAATGATAAAAAAAATCGATTTATAATCATTTATAGTTAACGATTTTGATAATTTTACATGCTAGTTCAAAATCTGCTATCTACTTCTGCTAGTTACATGCCACTTACATTTAGCTTACAATAAAACCAAATGTATATATAGTGACATTTGAAATTGTGTTTAAAGAATCTTTATAAAAACCTTGTAGTAAATGAAAAGTTTATATTCAGTCTAAAATTCACAGATGCCATAACTATTAAAAAAAAACTGAACATTTTGAAAAGGTTCAGTTGTTTGACCGATTGATGTTTAATATCGAGTAAGCGCTTTTTGAAATTATATTCAAAGAAATTTTCAAAATCTAAAAAAAAAAACAAAAAGACTACAAATTTTACAATATAAAGATAGCATCAATACGTACCGTTTAAGTATGAAGATTAACACTACCAAAGCAACAACAACGAAGCCAACTCCTGCAATAATGCCTCCTACCAACCCTGGAAAAGGTAGTATTTACTTCAATATCTTGTATGTCTCTTAATCATGCATGCTTGTAAATGGTAATATATGCTTATGCATATTGTATAGTCATGTGTGTATTGCAAAAGTCCATATGTTGACCTCCAGATATATTTTGAGTATTTGTGTCGTTGGTTTGCTGTTGCATTGACACATACACCACATTCCCTATATATATGCATACTTGGTATATCGATACAATTTGTTCATAAATGTTATAATTAGTTACAATAGAATTTACTGAGGTATCTCCCTTACTACAATCACAGTGAATTCTTACCGAATTATGTTTGTTATAGATCTTGGTTTCAGAATAATAAATGAAAATTAAATTAATTTTGTATGTACATAGGCATAGCTACTATCGTGACTTAATTTCACTGTCATTTGTTTGTGATATTCCCACGTGCTTAACCAACTATCTCTGATTTTCTTTAAAATAAACTTGAATGTCTGGTGGTGGTGTTTTTTCTCGGAGGAGTCAGAAAATCATTTTCATAACAGTGTTGGCAAGACTATTTCTTGGCGCGCTCGGGACGGGTTATCAACTCTCTGGGTCAGATTAGGTGAACGTTCTTCTGTAACGCTCAATTATCACATCGTACTTGTTAAAGACATTTAAACTGTGGGGCGTCAAAGGTTCTAAAGGCCTCAATGAAATTGTACGAATAACTAGCAGAGTTTTTGTATGTTGATTTAAATGTTGAATACTTAAACTTTATTTTTTCTTCTCGTGCACCTGCATGTAATTTACTTTTTTGTTCTATTTAAATTCCCATTGGAAATCATCTAACAGACTGAGTGAGCGTAAAATCACTGTTTTCAATAGTCGATAACAAACAAGTTGAAGGTAAATGGTTCAGTATTAATTATTACCAACATACGTACTGCGATTGTCCATGCTGTCATGAAAATGATTCTAATTACCTTACTCGTTTTTTTCTCATGTGTATCATACTTTACAATATCCAATAACTTTCCGTGTACTCTGATATAGTACTATCAACTGGTTTATAGATGTACTAACCTGCTGTGTTTTTGTTGCTTCCCATCTTCATTGGCCTTGATGTGGATTGATTGATATGTTTTGTTGTCATACCTGAAATCATTGGTTAACATTCTTGATATAAATATTCTATATTGAATATATAATGTATGTTATAAAGCCAATTTTATTCGCATAGCATATCATATAAAGTAATTGGACGTGGAGTTAACAACGGTTCCATAAAGTAGACACATGTCAGATGCACGCAATTTTATTTTACTTGGAATGTACCAAGGATTACCAGAGTTCTGTAAAGTTTGACTTAATTTGTAATTTTTGGTATGCGTTAACCGACATGTATCACAATTTAAGCGGAGCTGCTTATTTTCCATTGGAAATGAGGTTGCTTTTCTAGTATAAAAAAGTAACAAAAATACCGAACTCCAACTAAAATGGAAAATGGAAAATCCTTTAACAAATGGCAAAACCAAAAACTCAAACACATCATCAAACGAATCGAAAACAAATGCCATATACCTGGCACACGCAGTTCCTTATGTAGAAAATAGTGGATCAAACCTAGATTTATTATAGCTAGCTAAACCTCTCACTTGTGTGTCAGTCGCTTAAAATTCCATATCATTGTCAGATAAGCGTTTGTAGCGTTACGTTAATCATACGACAATCAATAGTTTACTATATGTATATGCTCTTCTGGTTGACAGTCACTTGCTATTAAGGTCTTAGAAAATAGTAGCGAAAGATAACAAAACTCATAGGTCGAAAATAAACCGACAACGACATGCTAAGAAAAAGACAAACAGACACAAATAGTACAATGACACAACAAAGAAAACAAAAGAAAACACCACCCAATAATGGGAGGTGATCTCAGGAGTTCGGACAGGTTAGCAGATCCTGATCCACATGAAGTTTCATCTTAAATATTAATTCTTTTTACAACATCTTCTTGCTCACTTTTCTTACATTTTTTAAAGTAATTTATTAGCATTTATATGTTGAAACGTATTTGTTTACTTTTACTTTCATTTCAAGGACCGATTTATACGATTTGTCCGATTTTTCTTAGGTTTGAATTGCTCATATTTTCAAAATATATCATTATCTGTAGCTGCTTACATGTTAAAATCACAAGAACAGTTAATCATGATTGTTGAAGGAATGTATATATAGTACACAGTTAAATGGTTAAATAGAAAAATAACACGTTGTATCTAAACTAGTTACAAGTACCTGGTAGTGTTGTTATGTTAGTAGAACTTAAAGATTCAGTTGAAAATTCTTCAGTTTCTGTAGAAGATATGGATGTAGATAAAGCTGTAGAATGATATAAAGCTGTTAGTTTTTTATTTGAATATCACACTAAGAAAATTTAAACACAACCATATTTTCAAAATGTTTGATATATATTGATATATATATATATATATATATATAGGGATGCTGTCGAGTCATTTGAAAAATATATAACTCTGAAAATATTTATAATGGTTCAAATTATTGGCCTAAGATGAATTTGGCTTTTCCCTTTGATCACATAGCTTCTTATGTTTCTTCGTATTTATACATCCCTGGCAAATTATAGTCCACAAGACACAACATAGAAAACTAAAGACTAAGTAAGCAACGCGAACCCCACCAAAAACCGGGGGTGATCTCCAGTGCTCAAGAAGGGTGAGCAGATCCTGCTCCACATGTAGCACCCGTCGTGTTACTTGTGTTATAACACATCCGGTACCAAATTCGGTAGGTCAGGTGAATCAAGTAGACAAGCATTTAAAAGCAAATAATTTCCTAAAAATGGTTTCAAATCTTACTAAGTCATATACATGTCTGGGACAGAAAAATCGTAATCTGAACATTAACTCTTTGTCCTCTGTTAAATAGAACTGCAGTTTTCGCGGATAACTGCAGGAAAATGAAAAAGACAACGGCAAAAAACAGAAGCATACCAACGCAACATGTTATGGTCCATCTCAGCAATAGAGATTACTTGAATTTGTAGGGAAAAATGATTTTTTTTTCAAATTATCAAGCTGGAATAAAAACATTGAAAAATAGATATTTATCCTTATAATTTCAATCAGATTGACCATCAGGGTACGACATCAATGTTTCAACCGATCAAAAGAAAAACCATTGACGCTAAAACAACATACTTTCCTGAAATTCAAAATCAACTACAAATCCGATATCGTAATAAGTTTCTTCATCACCAATTCCCATCAATGCCACCTATGTAGAAAGGTAATAACGCAAAACTAGGATACTTACGTGTTGCTCTACTATAGCAAGCTATAAAGTCAGCTCTGCATCCTTTGTTTACCCATATTGTGTTGGTAGTGTACCCATAGGTGACATTGAATGTGCAACCTTCATTACTTTCACCAGAGCCTTTTTCATCTTCGACAGTCACAGAAGTGATGAAGTTATCATCTGGTATTGAATTAATTTTACAGGACTTGTATCTACCATTTTTGCTTTCGCATTTCTTCTTGACACACTGTTGGGATTCTATGAAAGATAAAACAAATATAAAACTTAAAAGCAATAAAGAACCCACAAGTACATGAACTCGTCTAGGATATATTACATATAAAATTAACAATGGAAATGGGAAATGTGTCAAAGAGACAACAACCCGACCAAAGAGCAGAAAACAGCCGAAAGCCACCAATGGGTCTTCGGCACAGCAAGAAATCCCGCACCAGCAGGCGTGTTTCAGCTGGACCCCAAATAAAAATGTGTACTTGTTCAGTAATAATGGATGTCATACTGAACTCCGAAATATATAAATGAACTTAAATTAATAATCATACAAGACTATCAAAGGCCATATCTTTCATAAACTTGAATTTTTATGAACATTTGCGATGTGCACGTTTTATTGGAGTAATGCAACATTATAATCACGTTAAGTCCGCTCTTCGTCTTCGGTTATTTCTTTTTCTTCAAGGATTGAGTATGAGTACACGTAATATTGGCAACAATGAAGTCAGAATTGGAAGAATTAGAAACCCATGTATCACTCATTAATGTTTTTTAGGAAAGAGATTAATTTACATGTGAAAAGAATGTGTGCTTATTTGTTATAAAAAAAACCCAGGAGAAATGGTAGTGATTTTAAATTTAAAAGCAACTAAATGTTGATCTCTATCACTGTGGAGATCAAAAGATTTTGATCAAGTTTTTCAAAGTAAAATGTAATTCAAGTTAACGGTAGCTTTTTAATACTCATTTTTGAAAAAAAAATGTTTACCAGGAAAACATGAATCAAACTGACATTCTTTATGTATGTGCCTGTCTCAAGTCTAGAGCCTGTAATTGTGACTTCATTGTTGTTAATATTGAAATATTACGTGTACTAATATTTAATCCTTGAAGAAAAAGAAATAATTAGAGACAACATTCCGTAGCATCGTAGATCACCTCTGGTTTAGTCCTATGAAGTATTGCCCCCTAAGACAATATTTTCATGACTTTTTATCATGAAATGTCCCTATGTACAAAATAATGTCCAGTGAAGGACACATTCCAGACTAATAATTTCATAGACTAATAGTATGAAACTTTATCTTGTTTAAGAAGAATTTTATCCAAGGTTGTATATTGAGTACATCGAGAGAATATTTCATTGATGGATTGATCTCATGGATGGGAGGTTATAAGCATTTAATATTTTAAATAATGATTTCATTAAAGTGATTTATTTGATTGATTTTATATAACCAACCAACATCTTTAATTAAGTTATGCAGAGCAATTTGAGTTTATTTAAATACATGTACTTTTCATGAATTCTCTTTAAAAGAAATCACAATTGCATGGCAGAGGATTTCTCAGAAAAAAACATTGATCATAAGATTAAACATTATTTCATGGACAGTGTTTAACTATGAATATTATCATTGACAGAATTTGCTGACAGTGAAATATTGCCATGGACAGAATTGCATAGTCGGACATGTTGTCCAAAGGGGAAGAGACAATTAAAGCTTCATTGACAAGGATACTATTTCAAAACGAAATGATTGTCCTTGGCATAATTTCTTTGGGAAATAATGTCTGCGGACAATATTTTACATGAAATATTGTCCAACGGACAATATCTCATTGGGAATATTACTTTATGTTACACCTCTTCCTCAGTCATTAGTTTTCTATTTTGTGTTTCGTATACTGTTTTTTTTTTTTGTCTTGTTGAGTTGCCATGGTGTTGGCAGTTTATATTCGACTTATGAGTTTAGATGTCCTTTTGGGATCTTTAGCCTCTCTTTTTGCATTAAAACAAAGTCACTGAGCGGGATTGTCACGTCACATGATTTCACTATTTCTTCATCATGTGACGTCAAATTATCTAAGGAAGCTATTAACTCAAGACAATATTTTGAAAATAATAAAAACTTACGTATTTCTTCACACAAAAACACAGAAATTAGGATAATTGAATATGAATATATCTCCATTCAGTACACACGTCAAATAACAAATGAAATGAGTCACAATAATCAACTATCCGTAACAATACTAAAAGGTGCAAATATAAACAAACTGTAAGTATTTATTGTACCCTTTGACCTAGGATTTGATTTCATCCGTATTTGGTCAGATGTTTGTTTATATTGGTTAAATTGAATATCAATAGGATGTACATGTAATTTAATCGGATAATAAACTTTGTTGACGTTTAATTTTACCGCCTCAATATTATAAAGTCAAACTGTTACAATTACATTCAGGCAGTCCACACATTGTTATCTATGACTGATAATTTTCCATTTCTTTATGGTGTCAGCTTATAGAAGCTTTTCCTTTCATTCGGACATTATTTTCTTTTTTCTTCATATTTATCTGAAAAGGCTCATGTATGTATGTGCTAATTGCGCATTAATACCTCTGAAAAGGTTTTGCTAATTACACATTCATACAATTTAAGTACGTACTTTATAATCTGTTTTCACACTCTACTATGTATAAATTCTTTTAATATTTGATTTTTTATCTTAATCCTTTAAGTTGAGTTTGTAGTTTATTTATTTTTTAGTTAATTATGTAATATTACATGTATTAGGTAATACAAATAAGATCTAAAGAGAAGCTAGATAAAAATCCAAGAAGATAAAATTCGGACGTCGATCTGATATATATATAAATGGGTTTCATATTTATTGTGCCACTTCGTTATAAACAATTCCACACTGTATGTTCCTTTTGAAGCTATTATTTCATAATTTTTCTCTCCGTCAGTTACAAATACTGCAATATGTGTACCAGAGGAAATAATATTACAGAATATTTCTTCAGTTTGAAACTCGTATTATGGAGGAACTTCCATAAATACTGTACTTTGCTGTACGTTTGATTGATATTGTTTTTACACATTAATTGGTGATATATTATGTAAACTGAACTTATTGTTATGTTTGGCATCCTAATTGGTGTTTGATAGACCAAGACATATGTTTTGACAGATTATCAAGAATCCAGCAGGTGCGTTCGATTGCAATCTTTAACTTGCTAGGTTAATTAATTTGTCACTTTCCCTACGGTAACCCAAGATCGGTGGTTCTCTCCGTGCACTCCGGCTTCATCCACAAATAAAAACTTGAAACCAAAAAAACAGCCAATGGCACTGAAAGTGGCGTTAAACACATATCAAGTCAATCATTAAATAGAACACAACTGCAATAATATTAAACAACATCGCCGATACTTATATTTAAAAAAGCTTTTATGACTGTTTGTAACGTATTTAAACTTAATTCATTGGAGGTGTACTAACTGATATTTTAGTCTTTCTCCTCATTGTTTATAACGTATTTACACTCAATTCATTGGACGTGAACTTACTGATATTTTTGTTTAAAATACATGATGTTTAGTTGTTATTGGCTTTGAACTAGCTCTCAGTAACTGCGAGTACTCTCAGAAATATACTTTATGCCTTATGTGCATTTGTTATTAGTTTTCCTGCTTTGTATTGATTTGATGAGATAACTTTTCAGCTGATGTTTAAGGTTTGTTCTTATGTGTGATGTTATACCACTTTCCCATGTCAAGGGAGAGTTGGGCATCAGCAAACATTTTTAGTCGCCCGTATTCCATGTGTGCCTACATTTAGTCGGAAGCCTATGGTAAGTGGTTTTCGTATATTGCTGTATATAATATATGATTTTCGTTTATTGTTTTGTACATAAATCAGACCGTTAGTTTTTCTCATTCAGTCTTAGATGCGTGATTTTTTTTCATTAGTTGTTAGTTGTTAGTGGCTTTAAATTATCTGTCAGTAACTATTCTCATATCTGTACTTAGTGCCTTTTTGTTGTTTGGATGTTCAAGTACCTAGCCACGTCCACTCTGTGTGTCTTGTTAGATGTATTTTCTATTTGCATCCATCTAATGAGTTAAGTCTTTTTAAACTGATTTTTATAGTTTGTTCTTATGTTGTACTGTTATACCACTGTCCCAGTTAGGGGTTGGCGCCAGCTAACAAGTTTAACCTCGTCACATTCTATTTGTGCCTGTCCCTGGTCAGGAGTATGTAATTGAGTGTTTTTTCTTTGTTGATTTTGATCATATGTGTTGTTTATTTTATTCGGTTTTGTTCATTTTTTGTATTGTTCTGTTGCAACACTGTTCCATGATTAGGGGAATATTAGGGCTCCCTCTAGCAAACCCCGCCATATTTTGTAGTGTAGTTTGCCTGTCCCAAGTGAGGAGCCTGTAATTCATTGGTTGGCGTTTGTTGCTATGTTTTTGGTTGTTGTGTTTTTGTAATTATTATTTGTACATAAATAAGCCGTTAGTTTTCTCGCTTGAATTGTTTTACAATTGTTCATTTCGGGTTTTTTTTGTACCTGACTATGCGGTTTGTGTTATGCTCATTGTTGAAGGCCGTACGATGACCAATAGTGGGTAATTACTTTGTCGTTTGGTTTCTTGTGGGGATCTGATTCATTGGCAACCATACCACAGACTTTTCGACAACATTGGAAAAGATAACAAGGTAGCATTATCCATCACGTATCCTATTTATATACGGTTATCATAGGTTTACGGAATAACAAAATATTAAAAAAAAAGATGGCGTAAGATTGCCAATGAAACAACTATCGACAAGAGACCAATATGACATAGAAACTAACAACTATAGGACACCATACGACCTTCAACAGTAAGTAAAAGAAATTTGTGACAATATGGAGCGTATGTTTTCCTTTGAAATTGAAATATGGATAATAAGTATATAGTTCAGTCTACGTCATATCCTGACTTCTAGAAATTGACAGATTTCAACTGGAGAACTAAAGTGAGATATTTCCATTGTTATCAGTAATCTTCCGTTTTTATATTGAAACATTCTGTAGACTACTGAACATGAAGTATAGACCATCTAGATGAAACAATATTATGATCCAGTACAAAACGACACCGATTGTGTAGTAAGCGGTATAGAAATTTGGTAACGTTGAAATGTCCCATCCGGTAGTAAACACATGCCGATTTGTGACGTCTTTTGGACTGTGTGGCATGTTGAAATTGTACTAGTATGCATAGAGTCAGTACAAAAATAGGACATTTGCAATATCCATTTTACTTTAATTTTTTCAGTGTCTTTTTTATAATTTCAATGTCGAATGCATTCTTCGCTTGATTTATGGGTTAATTATGTTGTGTAATTTCATGTCATATCCACAGGGACTCGGTTAGCAGATTAAAATTTTGTAAATCAATGTTTTTAATTTATTTTTTTATTATTTCCTGTCTATTTGCATTACTATATTAACGTATTTAACGTTGCCATCACTATTTCTTTGTTTTCTGGCAATGTGCAGTTTACTATCCATATCCATATACTGAAAAAAAAACCTATCCAGTCCCATCCGGTAGTAAACACATGCCGAGTTGTGTTGTAATTTCATATTCTATTATCAATTAAAACTGTAAACGATAATCAACAGATGGGGACGGGTGTCCCTGACAGACCTGAGTTGGCCTCATCTGTATAAGATACTTCACCGTTTACATGTATAAGCACTTGTGATAAAACATGTCAATTGGAAGACCTCTTGGCATATTTGGAAATTTAACATCCGTTTATAGTTTGTATTACCTATTATAGTTAAACAAACAAATTTACAAGTGGGAATTTTTCATCGGGAAGCCGCACGTTAGACGCGGGTCTTTCGACCATCGAGGCCTTGTCACTACCTAATATCAAACTATAATTTATGTTTAGTGTTAAGTTGCATCTTTTGTTGGTGTTTTTAAGTATCAAAACTGGATCTTGTATGTTTTCATCGTACAATATCAGGTCTAGCAACATCAGGCGAGCAAATGCAGATCCAACTGCAGGTGGAACAAGGATGTGTCCACATTGCCTCTTGTGTTTCGCATGAAAACGATGCTACGTTTTGTGACTTTTGTCCGTTTGTTCATTATTGTGACACAAATTATTGTCGGAATAACTGTCCATTACCTGTTTGGGACGGGAAGTAATGAAGGATATGGATAATGCATGATCGCACTAAAGCATACTAGTAATGTGAACTGTTCTGTAAACGGAAAAAAAACTATGTTTTTGTTCGTAGAATTTATATTTTTCTAAGAGCAGCAAAAGATTATTTAGTGGATTTATAATTTGTCAAACACTTAGTTTGTATTGAATTCGATCATTTCAAAGTTACTACAAGAAAACAGCTTTATATATTTATCAGTGAGGCTTACCGACAAAAATATGTGTTTAAAAGAAAGGAATCAACGTTTTTTTAGAAAGGGATTTCCGAGTCATTATTTGTAAAATAATATGTTTATTAAAAGCAATTTAATTCAAACATAAATTCTGCTTGAACATTTCAACAAATATGAATGATACAAATTAGACATGGTATTGACTTATTGGTATACAATTTTGTGAAAACAGTTCACTGCAAATGAAGAAAGTTAAAAAAAATTAATTTTTAACTTTGTTTTAAATCAGAAATTGAACTTTTTTTTATTTTAATAAACATTGTACAACCTTACTAGTTTGTGGTTTTTTTTATTAACCAATACAAGTGTGGACACAGATGAGTGTGGATAGTATGTTTGAATGTTTGACAGTGTTTTATGATAAATGTAGTTCTATGATTTTCCTATATGTGTTATTAACTGTGTTGTACGATGACAACCAACCGGAGCATTAGGAGTACTGTTTATTTTATATTTAGTTTAGTTTTTATGTTCAAGACAGGCATGGAAGAGACACTAATTGCATTAGTTACCAAATGATTATGATAGAATATGTTCCACATCTTTGATTTTGGATACATTTTATAGCTAGGAGAGCAACACATAATAGGTTCAATTTTTCGTGATTTTTTTAAATTGGGAGATGATATCTGAGAACGATATAAGGAGCCTGTAACTCAGTGGTTGTCGTTTGTTTATGCGTTACATATTCGCTTTTTCTTTATTTTTTGTACATAAATAAGCCTGTTATTTTTCTCCTTTGAATTGTTTCACATTGTCATTTTGAGACCTTTTATAGCCGACTATGCTGCATTAGCTTTGCTCATTGTTGAAGGTTGTGTGGCGACTTGTAATTGTTAATTTCTAGTCATTTTGGTCTGTTGTGGAGAATTGTCTCATTGGCAATCATATCACATCTTTTTTTATATGTATTTGTTAACTATTTGTATGGTTCTATTTATATATACTGAGTGCCAATGAAAACGCAACACTTGGTTTTTCAAAAATAAAATTTATATTAGAAATCATGATCTTTCAAAATGAATTGTTCTTGAAAATTAACAATTCTAACAATAGATCGATATCAAACAAAAATGTTTCATTGTCATCTTTCGGTCGCAATAGATAAACGAAACATCCAATGTCGAATCATCAAATCAGTCCTAACAAAAAATGTTACAACCCTGTTGTGCAGCGCAATCTCGACAGCGCCGTGGAATTGATCATCCCGGACGTTTAATGTGATCTCGAGGAATGTTATTCCACTTGTCCCGCAAAGCAAACTCAAAACGTTTAATCACGCTGCAAATGTTTGCACCTGTCCTAAGTCAGGAATCTGATGTACAGTAGTTGTTGTTTGCTTATGTAATATATACGTGTTTCTCGTTTCTCGTTTTGTTTATATAGATTAGACCGTTGGTTTTCCCGTTTGATTGGTTTTACACTAGTAATTTTGGGGCCCTTTATAGCTTGTTGTTCGGTGTGAGCCAAGGCTCCGTGTTGAAGGCCGTACTTTAACCTATAATGGTTTACTTTTTAAATTGTTATTTGTATGGAGAGTTGTCTCATTGGCACTCACTCCACATCTTCCTATATCTATCAAGCTGACTTTTTGATATTGGTGGTGGTTTTCATCGTCTAAACCATGTCAAATCTGATGCAAAATTTGCTCTATCGGACCTAAATCTGGCGAAACGCATGACTTTTGGCCAAGGCGGGTGCCAAACGTCTATGTAACCACCACTGATGATTTTTGGTACATAATGAATGATTTTTGGTCTACAGAATTCGATGTTTACGCCAGATGGCCGTTAAGATGTCGGCTGTGGTGCTCTTTAACTGTTGAATTTCTGCGCAAATGGTGCTTTACTGAAATTGCTCCAGAGGATCTACCGTGACCACCATTGAACTCTCGTGACCTTTGGACATCCATCAGAGTCGATATCGGATATGTTAAAGACCAAATGTATTGGTTTTGCTGAGCGTTTCTTGCTTTTTGAACCCCGGGATGTGGCTTATCATTAACTGATCCATTTTTGTTGAATTTGTGGATGATTTGGGTTATTGTAGAGGCTACAGTCTTCTCGAAATTGTATGCTGTGAAAGGCTTCATTGGATCATGCCGGAAACTGCATGTCGCTGGTTGTCAGAAAGTCCTGGCATTTACTCAGATGTTTATTGCAGTTTCCTTACAATAAGGGTGGGAAAATTCATGACATTAGCCAAGCTTTAAATGACAAAATCGTGAAAATGGTGCGTATATTGAAAAGCGGTGAACTCGGTTTATGTCCGTTCAAAATAACCCTTACTTCGCATTTGTTCCAAAAATCACCCAACCGTAAAGTTGTCGACAATTGTCTTTAAAGTCATTTTCAACCAACTTTACAAAGTTGTCATATAAAATAAATAAAAACTATCAGACTTTTTTGAAAAACAAAAGTGTTGTGTTTTCATTGGCACTCAGTATACTTTTGTGGTGGCTTGTCTGAGTATCATTAGTAAAACACTTTAAAATGTTGAATTGATCCTCAGATTAGAAGAAATTTATTGGTTTTTAGTAATGACAATGCCTAACATGATGCTTGGGCCTGATGAGCTAGAAAGTACCCTGTTACTTACATTGTACATAGAAATGATAATACTTGGAGACATCCTTGTACATGAGAGTTGTCTGTAAAATCTTTATTTCACAAAGAATGAATTGCATAACAATGAACCGAGCTCAAAGCAAAGCACTTTAATAATACACTTAGACAGAGAGCTCAATCCAGTGATATACTTTGTACTACAGGTCCTTCATGAACATCCATCAACCAGAATCATATCTCAATAACATGCCATTCTACATGGTTGGATCAGAAGTCCTGAAAAAGACATGATTTTTTTTTTATCGTATTTAAAGTATATATGCATAGGTTAACTTTCACAAATTTGTGGTATAATCATTCAGTGTCTGGCAACTATCAATCGCTTCATGCACAAACTGATATAGGTTGAGCATGAGTGCCCCTCTGTTGGAAATAAAAACATACCTCCACCTAATTTTAGTCAACTGATGAAGAAACATTCAAAACTATAAAATGTTATCCAAGACTTGTCAGTGTCTATATATAGCTATTCACCATCGCCACTGACACATAAATACATGTAAGACTAAAATTAAAGTACATATATAAGACTAAAACTGACATTCGGTCTTTACCTTCATTCCCCAAGTCCTGTTCAAATCTAATTCATGATAAAATAAAAATTACAACCAATGAAATCAAAGGCGAATTAAGAGGCCCCCCCCCCCCCCCCTTGTCTGGAAAAATATGGTTGATTATTTAGAGGACCACTGGAGCATGATCAGAGTGGGCCGGCCCTCTCTTAGGCAGTCAGTGGGCCCGCACTTATGAAAATTTCTGGATTCGCCACTGGAAATATCCCTCTAATAGACTAGCGTTTAAATCCCAGTTTTCTAATATGGTAGCTAGGTGGAACCTAAAACTAAAAAATTTGAAAAAAATATTTTAAATATATTTCAAATGCATGTACAACAATGTATATGTGATAATATAAATTCTCCAAATTTCACTGTATTTTCCCTTTTGATGTTTTTCAACTACAGCCAGTTTGGTGTGGGTTGATGTTTGGTTGTTGTACATGTTATATATCGACATGAGATTTGTTTATATACATAATACTTATTTCCCTAAATTCAAATAAAATAGATGTGAGAAATTAAAGGAAACCATATGCAAATATTAAAAAAATAATTTGCATTTGTTCTGTTGATTGATAGTGGTACACATATGAAGAAATGGTGAAATCACTTATATATAGTTCTGATCAAAAGTTTCATGATAGACATGCATGGTAAATAAGTAGTAGCTATAGGTTGTTTGAAGTTTGCAGCATATTCAACTTTGAAAATCTTTTTCAGGTCTACAATCCATATAAAAATCTGTATATATGTGGTATAATTTCCAATGAGACAGCTTTCCAGAGGTTAAAATAACAAAGTAATTATAGGCAACCATACAGCCTTAATAAATGAGAGAAAAACAGTCTAGACATGTTAAGTAAGCAACAATTAATGTAATGGCCTGATTTGCAACTTATAAACAACAGGTTTGGAACCCTCCCCCCAAAAAAATCAAAGAGCAGATTGCTCTGAGGGATACGATTGCCGTTGTTTCGTTGACACATGTACATGTATACATGTAGCTGGATAATATTATTTTCAAAACTTATTCAACTGCACATGTAAAATAGTTACAAAATAGCCAATCCCGGATAAAAGTGTATGAACAATGCAATTAGGCCTATTGTGTTTTATTTTTGTACTATCAATTCCAAGTTTACTTTCCACAGCAGTCACTGAGACTCAGAGTGAGAGAAGGTATTTCACTTCGTATCTTATCACCTATTTTCCTACGTTAATTCTAGGAGGAACCCCATTCCTAACTCTTTAAATATTTAATTTCCTTTCGGTCAGTGATCATGACTCCTTTCCGTACACATTTATCGGTTTAAATTTCGATCATTTTTAATATAATACACTTTATTGACAGAACGAGCTAATACTCGACGTATTGTTTTAATTCAGAATTCACGGAAGTTACTTCCAGAAGGGAGACAACTCGAAACAATAATATGGAAGACTCCATTTCGCCTGAAGGGGTGTTTTACGATGTGGACTATATTTATTTAAATTTAAATGATGCATATGATTTAAAATTATGCAACAATAATGACCTTCAATAGCAGACATACATAGAAAAGATCCCATGAGTTTAAAATTAATTAATTGAGTGGGGAATCCAGAGCAACCATTCAATCGAAAACCCTCGAAGTCAAGAAAACTATACGCAAGCGCATAATTTCCAAAAAAAACCTGGAGCAAGAACGTATATTAAATGTTTATTAAACGATCTAGATAGTTCTCTATTTCTTTATGGAAGTACAATCTCAAATATCAGTTTCATAAAGGTAATAAGAAAAACTCCACTTCAGTTCTTATATGACAGAAATAGATTTATCGGAATTCAGAGAACTCTCGCATTTTATCAAACTGGGAATTCCCTCTAACGTGTTTCTAAATTTAGAAAAACACTAAATATAAATACTGCGTAATTCTGATTTTCCGTGTTGTTAAAAACACGCATATAAGTCAAGGGAATTATCAAACATGAAGATTATGAAAAGAACATTATAGGAAAGTTGTTAAAGTTCAATCCCTTTGTTTGTTTTTACCTTTTAAAGCAAGACAATCATAAGAATCTGAGATGTTCCTTAATGTTTAGAATAAAACGATTGACGTGAGGGCAATGCTCTGAGCCACCAGTATAAGTCTACAGATTGCTTGAAAGCAATCGTATCCCAAAAATTGTTCCAATGAAGATAAAGGCAAGCCTGGAGGGGATTCATTACATTTGGAACAACTTTTCTGAAGGATGGATACGTATAAAAATTAAAATATGTAATAAGATTGCCAATAAGACAACTACCCACAAATGTTCAAATGACAAAGCAATTACAGGCAACCATACAGCCTTCAATCAAAGCACCAAAGGCGCTGTGGGCAGTTAAGTAAAAAAAGCAGAAGCAAACTTGGCAGAAGTTAAGACGAATATTGTTGAAAAATTGGTGAAAATATTATCTCGGCTATTTCTCAAGTATTGAATAATGTTTGTAGCCTAAAATTTTCACTATCCAATCCCGCCACTTTCAAACGTTATGTCCAATTATTTATTTTAATATTTTTATTAGTTTTTATTGTTTTACATTTGTAATTCCTGGTCTTTTAAACTATGCAGTATACATGTAGGTTTTGCTAATAGTTACAAGCTGCATGGAGGAATATACAACTGCTTACCAAATACCATTGACTTTTCATAAGTTGTCCTTTTTGAACAAACCTTTGGTTTTCTAGTTTGAATGGTTTTACACTAGTAATTTCTGGGCCCTTTATAGCTTGTTGTTCGGTGTGAGCCAAGAAATTAAAAGTGACAAAGTGTATCCAACTACACACCAAATATCATTGACCATTCACTTGTGGTTCCTCAATAACTGACCTAATCAAAAACTAATACATATTAGTCAATAGACCATGACAAAGGGGGTGGGCTAAATATTCTGGTAATCAGTGGCGGATCCAGGATTTTTCATAAGGGGCCCGCTCCAGTCACGCTTCAGTGATTCCCTATATAAGCGACCAAATTTTTTTCCAAAAAGGGGGGGCCCAGCCCCCCCCCCCCTAAATCCGCCTCTGGTAATGAGATATACCTACATTATTTATGTATGTTCCTATCCCAAGTCAGGAGCCTGTAATTCAGTAGCTGTCGTTTGTTTATGTGTTACAAACAGTTGAAAGGGGTGTATAGTCCGCGGTTTTTTACCCTGGGAATGAAATTGATGGAAGGGGTGCGGACTATGCAGTACTATAGAATTTCATGAATATTTTTTTTCCAGAGTTGGGATACGATGTTGAACGAGGTTTGGCCAAGTAAACAGAAACATCATGTGTTGTCAATGTTATAATGTATTCTTGACAACTCTTTGTATTATTTAGAAATAAAAGTATTCTTGACTACTCTTTGTTATTATTTTTAAATAAAATAAACAATCTAACAGTGTTGACTTTATAGTAATTTGCATAAAAATCAGCCTTTGATCGAATGTCCGCTTTGTTTCGGATTTGGTAAAATTTGTGTCATTGCATCTTTAACAGTGTACATGAATCCTGAATATCAATAAAAGATGAACCCTTGAATGGTAAAACCATTATAGTCAAGATAAAACCTAGTGAAATCTTCCCAAGATCGATTTCGTTTAATGTTATTCACGTGTGTACAGTACAAGCTAGTAAACCACGATGCGCCATTTTGAATATGTGTGATTAAAGTATCAAAATTTTCGTATTCCGACTTTTTGTGTTTAACTCTTAACTTATCGACTTAAATAAATCAAGACCTAACAGTTTTTAATTGTAAATTGTAACCATTAATACTGAAAGTGTAAACCTGAAATAAGTGGAATTTTGTATACGAAACTATATTTCCAGGTGAAAGGTCACATTGTACAGGTGTATCGTCTTACATGAATAAGTTTACAGGTTTGTGAGTAAAGCAATTAATTAACCATGTCAACTTTAGATTTTCGTCTAAGTTCAGTAATTTTTAACTAAAACACGATAAAGGAAACCATCTTGAAATGACCTTAATTGACATCGACAAAATCTATAAATGTAGTACGTATTCAAATGAGGTCCCGATTGATATTGCAATGGCCCTGATCGAGTATAATGTTTGGGGGTTTACACGATGCATAGCAAGTACGGAGAGACACGATGACAAATAATAACATCAGCTTTCAGCTTGCATTAAATAGTTAAATAAAATTCATACAATGTAGAAATAAAATAATCAAGTATTCTTACAAATTCAAGACTTAAACAGAGAGGAAGTAGGACAATGCTTTTAAATATTTACCTTTAGTAGGATGGAATCCACCAAATTCAACGGCGTAATAGCCGCAAAATAATATCCATGCGCCATTCATGCCATTTGGCAAATTTTAATGCCTTCATTACAAACATTTTCGGCGATGAAATTATTCTTACAATAGTTCACTTACATCTTCTTCAAAAGCACAGACGATAAAAAGCTATGCTTAACTTTTTAATTAGCACTTTTTCAAATGGGGAACATCAATTGTTTTGGGAAAATCGACGATCATTTAAGGTAATCTTCCTTATATTTATTGTTTTTTATAACAAAAAGTGTGAAAAAAATGTCTAATTAGTTATAAAGAATCTACCAGACCTGCCAGATCAGAGCAATGGCACTTTTTCAAAAATTCCCAGAGGGGAACCCAAATCCAGGGTGCTCGCATAAGGCAGCTTAACTGCCTAAAAATGAGGGAAACTGTCCCAACATGAAAAGTATACATTAATACAATTGAGAAGAGAAATGGCCTGATTCACAATTCCACTAATAAACAGGTCGGGAACATCTACCCTTCAAATAAACCAGATGCTCCACAGGGCGCAGCTTGATACTACAGCAGAGGCCGAACCCTGAACAGTTGGGGCAAGTATGGACACAACATTAAAGCCTGATACAGCTCTGAATTTGGATTGTGATCAAATAGTCAAAACAGAATAGGTTTCTGACACAGAATGAATGTAGTCTATAAGAACTTAAAACATTTAATATTAAATTGGACTTTTACCTATTGTGGTCCTTTATCCAAAAATCTTAATACATGGTTTGAGGCACTTGTCGCAGAAAAAAATCCTATATATAGACTTAGGGGTCGACCATTTGATATTCTGGGGGAGGGGGCAGGAGGATTTGTTTTTGATCGGTTATTTATTTTTGTAATCTAAGAGGACAAATTATTCATTTTCTGCACTAGTGAAGCAAGATTTTTCATTTTCATTAAAGCAAGGGACTGATTATTCATTTTCACAACTGTATTTATGACATTCGAAAAACAAACAATTTTCAAATGATTTTTTTATTATAAACAACATATTTGTGTTTCCTTTAAATTTTTATTTTGACATTTTTTTTTTTGCATACCGAATGCTATAAATTTTTATTTTGACATTTTTTTTTGCATGCCGAATGCTATAAATTTTTATTTTGACATTTTTTTTGCATGTTGAATTGATATGCACGCAGTTGCGTGTTGGCATATAGGGAGCTATGCGCCTGAATACAATTTAATTAAATATATTACATAACTTGGAATCCTCCCCTTTTATAAGTAGAGACAATCCATAACCTCAGAAATATTAATCTTAAATTTATATAAATGAAAAATAAGCTTCCATAAATAAAATTCAACAATGTTTCTTAAAATTGGTAAAAGTGGTATAGTCATACCCCAACATGTTGACCATAGATAGACAAACAATTCACTTGCATTCGATTCGCATTTGAACTATGTGTTTGTTAATGTAAACCGTTTCAAATGTGAATTAAACTAATTCAAATTAGTTAATGTCAATCCAATTCAAATTAGGTGTGAACTCAGTATGATTGTCAGGTAGTTTCAAACTGAAAGATACTTTTAAGGGAAGAGAAAGAAACGGATAAAACCATGTGTGTTACAAACACTGTTTATTCAAGTCAGAATCCTGGATCTCAATAGTACTTTCATAATGTCAAATAAAAACATGAATATGGTAGTTACATACAATGCTTCATGTATTTAATACGTATTAAATAACATTTATTTTAGTGATTGGTAATTCGGAAAAATCTGAAATTCAGGCGTAAATTGAGACAAACAATATCACTGAATGCAGTTTCTAGTCAAGTGACCAGCAAACATGGAAATTTACCTTTTGAATGAAAGGAGAACTCTTACATTGAAAATGAATGATGTAAATCTAGATTCTAATAATAGCCGAAGGGAGCTCACATTCCACACCAGTTAAAGCATTGCTGAATTAGTGAACAAAGCATTTTTCTCATTAACTTGAAAATCCACCTATTTTTATAATGGAAAAAACCCGAATTTTAAGACATAACTTATAAAATTCCTGATAAAAAGCGGTGCTGAGCATGCATGTAATATGCTTGAAACATATTCAAAGAATAAAGTTTTATAACTTCCTAATGTCATTTCCAAAATTTATCAAAATCTTACTGTGGATTCCTATATTTTTCGTGGATGTCAATTCTCCTGGATTGTTGAAAACTTGCATATTCATCGATATTTGATTTTGTGGTTTTAACAATCCAGACAGACAAATAGCAATAAGGTGTTTAGGAAAACATGACCTAAAACCTTCTTCATATAAGGGAGCTACCATTTGATTTTTATGGGGGGGCTAGGATGAAATTTGAAAAAAATAGGCAGGACAGGAGTTTTGAGTAAAAAAAAAAGGCAGGATGAGAAACTTGTTAAAAAAAAAAGGCAGGATGACAATTTGTGTAAAAAAAGTCAGGATAAACTAGTAAAAAAAAAGGCAGGACCGAATAGAGTAAAAAATAAAAAGGCAGGACAGAGATTACAACTAAAAAAAAAAGCAGGACACAATTTTTCATCCTAGCCCCCCCATAAAAATCAAATGGTAGCTCACTAAGACAAAAATACATGGGAACTCCAGGGGCGGATGCAGGAATTTTCGAAAGGGGGGGTGCTAACCCAGGGCACCCAGGGCAAAGGGGGGGGTGCAAAACATATGTCCCGATACAAATGCATTGATCGGCAAAAATAAAGGGGGGGTGCGCACCCCCGGAACCCCCCCCCCTGGATTCGCCACTGAACTCATACTGAATGGTCAAATGTGTTCAATATGAAAATTGCAGTTAAGATGGTAAAATCACAAATCAGCCGTTACTGTAAATGGACTATGACTTTTGAGCAAATTTAAAAGTAGTCCGAGATTACTCTGACGTCCAACAGCTGTTTTGCCAGACAAGCTGGGGCCGTGGGACGTCAGAGCTCGTCCCGTATCAAAAAGTGGATATTTGCCCACCCAAAATAGATGCGCTGCTTCGCCGCTTCTGATGCCGACTGACGGCCATGGAGTTATATAAATCGGGCACCAATCTGTTCATTTTTCATTTATCTCTTCATTTATGTAAGTTTCACCTACCTGCTCGATTTCGTCATTTTGCCTTTCATTTTCAAAGATAATCACGTGACCACTAGAAAACAGTGTTGATTTATGCAAATGACCATAATGTAACACCTCGTTCATTTACGATGCAAGTTATCTAAATGTCCGAGAGCTTCCGATTGTAACGTGGTCGGAACTAAATGCTTCATACCGATCTCCTGTAAAGGAGGTGAAAAATCGTGGTCGGCTACTAAATGTTAAACCTCGATCTCCTATAAAGGAGGTGAAAAATATAAATATTTGCATATTTTGAGTCTCGAGACCACGAACTCTCTCGTAACTTGACGTCCATTTGAAAGTGAAAGTCAAAATGCCGAGATCGATGGGTCACTGTGAAAACTGTTAAAATATGGAAAAATAAAGGTTGGCAGGTAGGTGAAACTTACATAAAGGAAGAGATAAATGAAAAATGAACAGATTGGTGCCCGATTTATATAATTCCATGGCCGTCAGTCGGCATCAGAAGCGATGAAGCAGCGAATCTATTTTGGGTTGGCAAATATCCACTTTTTGATATGGGACGAGCTCTGATGTCCCACGGCCCCAGCTCGTCTGGCAAAACAGCCGTTGGACGTCAGAGTAATCTTCAGAGTAATCTCGAACTAATTTAAAGGGAAATGACAGGGAAGGGGCCAAATAGTGTTCAAGGGGAGCAAATGCCCTTTCATTTGGTATGCAGGTTTCAAAAATAGAGGGAGAATAAGAGGGAAAGTTGAGTCATCTTATTAGACTTCAGTTAAATAATGACTTATGAAGTTATGTAGACTTACCCACTAATTTTTAAAAAAAATACTCAGAACTATGTCTAATTCACTTTGACTACTGATATGCAAAACTAAAAACAGAAAAATACATCATAAAATAGTGATTGAAAGATTCATAACACTTTGAAAGGATAATTCAGACACGTGTTACACGGGGAGCATGTTTGTTTACAAATAATAATGTCACGTGATCGCGCAGACCTCACATGTTGCATCGCCCTTACAATCCACTAATACATAACCCAATATCATGCAAACATGCAACGTGAATGTGATTGGTTATCAAATAATACAGAAATAATGCATGCACAGTTTATGAAGAAATTAGTTCATCAAATAGATCGATTTTCACTTTTGACACGAATAGGTCGGGTTGACATTTCTGTCATCGGGGATAATATTGAGATAAATAGGATAAAACTGACCGTCAAAAAGGTCTAGAGAAGCACATCAGTAGAACCTTAACATTAATAAGTAATACTTACCAAAATTTCTCTAATTAATAAACTATATAACTGAAATTTCACAAAGATAACGGTAAATAATTTTGATGATGGTGGTGATGGCTGGTTAAATTGGCGCGAAATAATATTCTTACTCCTATTGCTTTACGTAAAAAAAAATGTATAGAATTGAATTTGACTAAAGTTGAACATAAAAAAAACGTGAATATGCAAAAGCCTGGTAATATATTAATGATAAAAGTGTGTATAAATTTCTGTAAACGAATTTACCCGTATACTTCACTAAGAATTACATTTGAGCGCAAGGAGATCTTTATTGTGAATCGGTTTATTAACTCAGGGTCGAAGTTCAACATGTTTATATTAACGGAATTTTTTTGCGCTGTTGCTTTTAAATCATTGAGGCCATCTATTTTTATTACGGGTTTCCACATCTTTAAATCGGAATTATAGAACAAATGGAATGTTGTTAGCAGAATCAAAACAGAAATGATGAACACTGCAACATTTTCAGCAAAACATAAATAGGATGGAGGATCTGTGTATTCACATTATTTGTAAAACTCTCCTTATTCCTGTGAAGCGTGTGCTTTACATCGAGGCTTGTGCTTTACATCGAGGCTTTCTATGCTTATCATCGACGCCACAGTACTTCAACCAATCAGACAACGTTTATTTGGGGCATTCGACCTGTTTTAACTCAGATTTTGGAATTTTTTAATCGAAATTATAGAAAAATGGAATGTTGTTAGTACATATAAAATAGAAAAAGATGAATACTATTAGTTAAAGCAAGTTTGGATGGGGTTCTGTGTATTTACATTGTTTGTACAACTCTCCTTACTGATGCCATATTTTGGAATTTCCGTGACCTAAATGGTTCGCGAAAATTAATATTTTTATATATAGTATAGTAATCATAATGATGATTCTTCTCAACGGATTGCTGAATCACAACTACATTATTATATATAGATACAATGACGTCATAACTTTACTCTTCAACATCAGTAAAAAATATATATCGAATAAGAGGCAATGTCTTGTGTTTGTTACCATGATGTGT
Source organism: Mytilus edulis (assembly GCA_019925275.1). NCBI lineage: Eukaryota > Metazoa > Mollusca > Bivalvia > Mytilida > Mytilidae > Mytilus > Mytilus edulis. The sequence goes on from CM034356.1 coordinate 61,378,427, forward strand.
CTTCTTTATCGATTCAAGAAAATAAAACAACGGTAAAATACTGTTGCCTTTACTTCTAATTGTATGAATTTCAAGATTATATGTATGTATGTTGTGAACAAGATGTAAGTTCTGTACATGTTTCTTGACACATACCTTTTGACACCAGGTGGTACAGGTTTATCTTCTAAAAATGTATCAGTTTAATGTTTTAAATATACTTCAACCTAACATTTAGTGCTATTCCACTTGTCCTCAAACTGGGAATAAGAACACCAAAATTGTTTAAAGTCTAATTTTTGTTCTCCTTTTACCAAAATTATATCCATGAAGAGTCTTTGTGTGCTTTTATAATGTTTTTTTAATCAATGATCAGTATAAGACTGTTACAATAATCATGTAGTTGTTTTGAAAATATGACAGAAATATCCGAAACTTAAGGCTGTGTGCTTGCATCATCCACTTGTGTTAAGCGGTTCCTAAACACTGATAAATTGTACAAAAAAATCTGTACAAATTATAAATTGTAAAATATGAAAACTTGTACACAACAAATATACGTCACAAAAATACAACACTTTTTGTGATGTCCAGTGCTGTCGTTAAAAGAAGATGTTATACAATTACTGTCTTTTGATGAGGTAAATATGCAGTTTTAACAAAAGACAGTAATTGTTTTATTCCATATCCCGAGAGAAGAAAATGTATTTGATGACAAACATGTACCAAAACAAATTGTACATGAAAATGTTTACCATAACGTTGCATGTAAAAACGTTTAGTTCCGGTGAATAACACTTTCTCAGGTGAATATGCTTTTTTATTCAAAATCCCATTCATATAGAAAAACCTACTAAAATTTAATCAATATGGAATAATATACAATTACTGTCTTTTGATGAGGTAAATATGCGGTTTTATTGACTTTTGAAACCTGTTATTTTTCTTTACTGTTGAAGCATATGATAAAAAGATCATAACATGTCATTTTTCATATCGCATGTATTATCAGCCCTCGGTCAATATCAGCCCTCGAGCCATGCGGCTCTTGGACTGATATTGAACCTAGGGCTGATAATACATGCGATATGAAAAATGACATGTAATAATCTGATATTATTGACTTTTGAAAAACTGATATTCACTTCGGCCGTCGGCCTTGAGTGAATATCATTTTTCAAAAGTCAATAAAACCGCATTTACCGAAACAAAAGACAGTAATTGTTTTATTCCATATTCCGTTAGAAATGTATGTAAAGGAAAATATTTACCAAAATCAATTGTAGTACATCAAACGTTTTTTACCAAAATTATACACGTAAAATCACGCGACGTTTTGCGCGGTGAATATTCTTTTTCGCAGGTGAATATGCTTATTTATTCAAAATCCAATTCATATAGAAAAACCTATTAAAGATTTAGCAATATGGAATAATCGTTGTTATTCAGCGGTTTACATGTTACTAAAGTACTATAATATTATGTATTAAGGCGTTTCTCTTTTTTTTTGTACTGTTCCTGTCACGTAGTGTTGTCATTTTACAATATTTGGTAACACTGCCATATAAGCGGGAGGTTTGGCTACCCACAAAACAGGTTCAACCTCCCATTTTTTTTTATCTAAAAATGACCAATGCCAAGTCAGGAATATAGCTGTTGTTATCACATAGTCCTTTTCTATGTATGTTGGCGTTAGTTTTTGATTCACTCCAGTGTTTCTGTTTTTTCCGTTGTTTTCTTTTTATAGTTGGTGTGTTTACTTCGGTTTAACAGGTCGAGAACTCTAGATTTTCTGATGTCAGAATATATTTGCATAGTAATTTCCAAAACACAAGGCCAATATGGCCTTGAAAAACTGACCAATCGACTCAATGAACTACAATGCATTGTGGGCTACTACGAGTAAACTACTACTTAAAACACGTGGAATTAGTGGGAAAACAGTCAATTAATATATTGTCTGGGACTCTCATTAACAAAGTTTTTATTCTGCAAATATATTTAATGTAAAATATATAACGTAATCTTCAATTTGCATGCTCAGATTAAAAAAATATTGTTTATTGGCTTCACGATTCGACTTTCTTTTTCGCCTTGCAAAAGTAGTTGAACCGGTTTTGTGCATTGTTATAAATTGAACCTGCAGTAATTTCACGACATATGACACAGTGAAATATCCAATGAAATGACCACTGTCCAGTAAGAAAATCATTTGAGCTCTTTTAAACCTGTATAATGTCATTGCAAAATCATTTCTGCCTAGAAAAACACGAAACTTTCATTGAAACACTTCTTTCTGTACTGAATGTGTATTTTTTTTTATCAGGACCTGAACTACATCATAATATTCAGTATGCTAAAAAGAAGTGTTATGAAAGCGGCAGGGGGGGGTCCAGCCATTTTAAAAAGGGGGGTCCTAGCCCTGTACGAAAGGGGAGGGGTTCCAACTACATGTCCCCATTCGAATACACTGATCGTCCAAAAAAGGTGGGTCCATCCCCCGGAACCCCCGCCCCCCTGGATCCGCCACTGAGCGGGTACGGTATATAGCTCAATACATTTTTTATAGTTTAAATTCATCCATCGATAATATCCGTTTGTTGCTAATTTTATCACAAAATATACCTCAGAGGTTTTTTATCGTTCGGCTGCTGTCCTGTTGACATATGTAAAATATCTCCAATATTAAAAGTCTCTGGATCATAGTGGGTGCCATATTACCTATTTTTTTTTCTTTCTAAAACGTGCTTTGTATATAGAAATAAGAAGATGAAGTATGAGTGCCAAATGAGACATCTTTCCAACAAAGACATAATTTAGTAAAGAAGCAGTCATAGGTCCAATGCTGAAAAGTAAGCTATTAATGACCCAAAAATTACTTGTGTAAAACAATCCAAACAACAAAAAAAACCAAAAAAAAACGGCCCAATTAAATATATAAAAGGACAAGAAATCTATCCCATCAAAAAAAATTATATTGTATAGGAGCCTTTATTTCAGTAGTTGTCGTTTGTTTATGTGTTACATATTTGTTTTTCGTTCATTTTTTTTATATAATTAAGGCCGTTAGTTTTCTCGTTTGAATTGTTTTACATTGTCATATCGGGGACTTTTATAGCTGACTATGTGGTATGGGCTTTGCTCATTGTTGAAGGCCGTACGGTGATCTATAAATGTTAATTTCTGTGTCATTTTGGTCTCTTGTGGACAGCTGTCTCATTGGCAATCATACCACATCTTCTTTTTTATTATAGATCCAACGCTGCAATTTTCACAAAACATATCAAATTTTCCACCTTGTCGCACATACATATTGATAAAATCATTACAGCTTATTTCTTATGCATGTGGAGCAAAACTTTGGTTACCTTGCTTGCTTGTTTGTATATATTGTACAAAATATAAAATATACAAGTTAAACTATATGCCTATATATGTATATATTGTTTAAAGATGTCAATCTTATTTTCAAAGCTTGTATAAACAACTATACAAACAAAGCAAGCAAGCCAACCAAAGTTTTACTTTGCAGGTTTAAGAAATCAGCTGTAATGATTTTATTCAGTTTGGCAAATGTTCGAGCCCGTTAAAAAACGAACAAACTGAAACTACAGTTGCTGACTTCACTACCTTCAAAAAAAAGGGAACAGTTTGGAAGTCCCATATCATATACTGAAATGTGACCAACAAAAATACTTATAAATTTTGTTAACACTGCCATGACTTTTTGTATGTAAATATTTCTTCGCCTTTTTTACGAACACAAAATTCAAGGATCCCACATTTGCCTTTAATTATCTATACGAACATTGCTGTACTCTTGAATATCAGCACCGGCTGTTATCGACGGCTTACTTTACACCAGTAAGTTTGTTTCATGGGTAATTGTGTTTTTTCGCTGTTGTTTCGTTGCTTCTGGTGGACAAATACATGAAATCTCTGTGCCATCATCAAACATGTTAATGGCTATATATCGGGTAATACAAACCCTTTTTTCCTCACATAGAAACAACTCTTCGTTAATCTGAGCATGGAAGTAATACTTTATATCACGAACTATAAATGAGGATACACAAAATGAAAAACTAAGCGAAATTGTGAATCCCGCATTGCACGAAAAAATGTGTTGTATTTCAGTAAATAACACGTGTTCTTGGTTGATTGTAAACACGTATTAGTCCATCATGCATTGTGACTCATTTAGTGGATTGGTCAAAAACCTAAGTAAAAATAAATTGCGTCACATGTAAATAAACAATTACATGTGCGAGAACATAAGTATGCTAATTTATGCTTTTCCATATAAGGTAGTGGTCCCGACCTGTTTAAGTTTGTTACTCTAATTTGTTTTTTTCCCTCTCAATCGATTTATGACCTTTGAACAGCGATAAACTGTTTGTGTCTTTATCTACAGAATACAATGACGGACTTTGTAGCGCGATTTTTTTATATTCAGCATTTGGTTGAAGAAAGTGCGCCAAAAAAAGTAAAATCCAAAGGGAACAGTAAGCAGTTCATCGATTTTACTGTTTACATACTTAATACCTGTAGAAAATACCATTCAAGATCCAAAACACAAAACATACATACGTTTTCCAAATCATTCGATTATTCTGATAAATCAAATACTAAATACCGTTGAACTATGTCGTGTGTGAGTTTAAGACTGAAATAAATTCATTATTGGACTTACAATTCGTGAATGTAAAATAAAAAAATTGAGAATGGAAATTGGGAATGTGTCAAAGATACAACCCGACCAAAAAGCCAAAATTAGTCTTCAACACGTGCCTTTATATATTATTACAAACCAACCAGAAAATAACTGCAATGCATATGTATATGAATCGATACTTTGAAATCTACTGACATTGTAACAATAGACTTTGGAAGCAGAAATTTACAAATGTACAAATCACATTAAATCGATAAAAAACTAAGACGACAAATTCAAGATAACAAAGTAAACACAAGAACCCAAAGGTAACAATAAAGGCATTAGAAGTAGACTGCTGTTCACTAGTGGTCCGTGTAACACTTATCAATTCAAAGTTTTAAAAAGTTTTGAAATTTTAGATTTTTGGAATTTTGATCAAAGTTTTAAAATCAAAATTTCAAATTGCGTAAAAGTTTTGAAATTTTGAAATTTTAACCAAATTATTAAAATATTAAAATTCTAAATATCGTTTTTAAATTTGATAGTTTAGAAATTTGATCAAACTTTTAAAATACTAAACCTAACGTGCAATTTTGATTTTTTCACTTTTTGAATGTTTGGTTTTTTAAACTTTTGATTAAAATATCAAAAATAGAAAAGGGGCAAAAAGAGGGGTACCTGTAAACTGGGAAACGAAATAAAAGTGAAACGAAACGAAACAGAATGAAATGAAAACATGCTGATACATAAAAGTTAATGTATAAGATAAGATAAGATATTTTTATTTCCAATTATGGGCCCCAAAGGGCATAAACATTACAACATCAATAATTTTTTCATAATACAATACAAACAATGAGATAAAAAAAAAAAAAAGTTAAACGAGAACTATTTAAGTTCTTAAAGAATACGTAGATAAAGAATCTATAGTATGTTGGTTTTTTTAATACTAATGCATTTTATTACAAGTGTGGTTGATATAGATAACAAACAAGCAGCCCAAAAAGAAAAAAAAAGAAAAATAGATATCCACATATGTATAGTACACAAAAAGTTGGATCAATTAAATATATTATAATTAGCCAAAAAGAAAGTAGAAATTAAACATGTCCATGACTCATCCTGTGTCAGCAGCAAATAGGAAAGCATTATGGTTTCCTAAAGGCAGCTGACACCAGGGGACGATACCTTATGGGCCATAGGCATGTAAAATGTGTGTAAATGTCTCTTTCCTACCTGTATCAAAAGCAAAGAATAAAACCACAGGTACGGACAGTTCTATGAGGTGAAAAATAGGATGACAAAATAAATATTTCTCAAAAGAAGAGAATTCATTTTGAACCAAGACACACGGCTCTGATAATGACCATTTTACATGATGATTTACCCAGCACCCATATTTTAGGAGTAACAGTAAAAACTGATTAACTCGCAGTAGGTCAAATAGTATAGTTAGGCTGAGTATATATGTGTTTTCTGCTGGACTTTAAGCAATAAAATGGTTCAATACACGTTGTATTATCTTATTTGATTTCAACTTTTTCTTTTTTTCTCTACTATTTCTTACTTTCTGCAATCATGTCGGTAGATGAATAAATCTTTAATGATCATCTTTAACGTTTTAATCAGCAACAATTTCCTTTCTTTATTAATTATAAAAAAGAAGATGTGGTATGATTGCCAATGAGACAACTATCCACAAAAGGCCAACATGACACAGACATTAACAACTATAGGTCACCGTACGGCCTTCAACAATGAACAAATCCCATACCGCATAGTCAGCTATAAATTGTTGGCCTTAGATATTCAGCTTTGAGCGTTCCTGATCCAGAAAAGCGCTTCGGTCGTAACTTTTAACGTTTTGTTTTCATTTTTTTATCGTTTGCATGACGATCGTATATTGCCTTGTATCAATAATTTCAGTTCTAAGTATTTGTACGGTAGGAAATCTGAATTATGGTGTCCCAATGAACGTTGTGGTATCTGGAATGTGGGAGGTTTTCGCTATCTTATTAAGCCGAAATTAAGAGTAAAATCAATTATCGGTAGCCTGGAGTCAGGAAATTTTTATAAGGTTTCTACATAAACTCTTCATAGATAGTTGCCCGGGTGTAAATTTTTTATTTGCGCCTGACGCGCGTTTCGTCTACAAAAGACTAATCAAAGACACTCGAATCAAATTAAGTTTTAAAAAAGCCAATAAAACCAAATTAAATTAAAAAGGTAAAAAATAAAAAATAAAATAAGAAACGTTAACATACAACATCGTTCTGGTTTTGTAAAAGCTGAACACATTCATCATATTTATCATAAACGTATACCATACACATTATTTCCAGGCTTCATATTAATGTAAAAGTTGCCGCTGTACATTATGCCCCCATCTATCCACTTGTATGGCGTCGGCATTTTGAAAATAAAAAAAAATATTTTGAATATTTTATATTAGCGATAAATGGTAATCTTATTTGGGAATCTGATATATAAATATTGTCACTAAGGTGACACTTTTTTTTTTATTTTATTTTACTTGGATACATTTACGAGGGGCTTCAATAATGGTACATAAAAATATTTTGAACCCCAGTTTGATAGGGGAAAAATCTGTGCAAGCAGAGAAAACAAATATCATCTGAATCCAGATTCCCCCCATACCTTAAAGTGTTAAATTTTGAACCAAATAATTTGATCAATAGCGATAAAAAAAACTTCATAAATTAAATTTTAAGAGCTTAGCGCGATTTTAATTTTTTACTTCAATAAAACAACTTTTGGAGTTAAATGGGCGCTCCCTTAGATAACGTTTGGACTGATGCTTGTAAAAAGTATATGCATTTATCATATACGTAGCTCCATTGGGGGCTCTAAATCAACCTCTGTTTTTAAATAGCACATAAAAGGAAAAGGTTTTTTTTTTGGTATCAAGAGATATCATTTTTCCGTATTTGTTATTTATGCATTTTTGAGTTATCGAACGATAATCAACTTTAATCAAAGTAAAAGAACACAGGTACGTCCAATCAGAATGGGACGTGTAAAGAGAGTGTCACGCTGTCAGCTGCATGATGGATTTTTCCATTTTTGGCCATACACCAATGTTGCTCTCGAAAAACCAGTACATTGTAAAATGCTGAATTTCAAGTAAAGCATTCACCTACAGAACACTGAAAACTGAATATTTGAAAGTGAAGTATATATAAGAACCGAATCAATTGAAGAGGTGTTTCGCTAAAATGAAGTTAATCTGATGTACAATGGTTGTCTTCTGTTGATGTAGTTCATACGTGTTTCTCGTTTTGATATAGATAAGACCGTTGGTTTTCCCGTTTGAATGATTAACACTAGTAATTTTTGGGGCACTTTATAGCTTGCTGTTCGGTGTGAGCCAACGCTCCGTATTGAAGGCCTTACCTTAACCTATAATGGTTTACTTATATAAATTGTTATTTGGATGTCGAGTGTCTCATTGGCACGCATACCACATCTTCCTTTATCTATTAAACATACCAAAATACATCTATAAGGGCTACTTTGCCCGAGCCAGCTGAGTCCTGAGTTTCTTTGAAATTTGTATGTAAAGAACCTATTTTGAATTATCGATTTTTGGTTGCCAGTGACAAATATTTCATGAATGATAGCAATAAATACAGCAGGGAGGATTTGTGTTTGTTATTCATTTGATGAAGACATTATCTTTCAATTAGTTTAATTGAGGTCTGGAGCTGGCTTTATATATATATGGCAGTCCTTTGTTAATTTATTAACATTGTCATTTTGATTACTTTCTTATGTTTCCTATTCTGACATAGGACTTGGATTTCTTTTAAAGTGTGTTTAATTAACTGTGTGAATGTTAGTTCATTCTACATTTTCTAGAGGTAGGGGGGGGTTGTGATCTCACGAAACATGTGCATTTGTGGGCCTGCATCTGTCCCAATTCAGGAGCCTCTGGCCTTTTTGATGCCGGTTTAAATAGGTGCCGTGTGTATATGTTTCCCTCTTTTCGCCCCTTTTCTATTTTTGATATTTTAATCAAAAATTTAAAATATCAAACTTTCAAAAAGTGAAATAATCAAAATTGCACGTTAGGTTTAGTATTTTAAAAGTTTGATCAAATTTTTAAACTATCAAATTTAAAAACGATATTTAGAATTTTGATATTTTAATTATTTGGTTAAACTTTCTAAATTTCAAAACTTTTACGCAATTTGAAATTTTGATATTTTAAAACTGTGATCAAAATTCCAAAAATCTAAAATTTCAAAACGTTTTAAAACTTTGAATTGATAAGTGTTACACGGACCACTAGTCATGATATCGATTTTATCGAAAATAAATCTGGGTCACAAACCAAAATCGAGGGAAACACATCAACTATAAGAGGAAAACAACGGAACAGCAGAAGTACTCTACTGCAACGAAAGCTAACGCCACCATACATAGAAACTGTCATATTCCTGACAATGAACAGGACATTTGAAGAAAAAGGGGTGGGTTTAACCTGGTTTAATTGCTAGCCACAACCTCCCGCTTATATAGCAATGTTAAATGCTTAAATGACAACATTACGTGACATGTGAATACAACTTACAAATAAACGCCAGAAAACTCAGAACAGAGTAATACACAAAAAAGATAGTACAAAACAACATTTTAACCACAGAATAAAAACGGACTCCATACGAGCAAAGCCGGTCATTTTGACAAGGGAAGCGTCTCCTGCTTTGCATGCATAACCCTCCATACTTTCCACACTCAGACAAAATATCACAATTGAAAAATAGGCAACAAAGTCGGAAAATATTCTAATATTTTAACCAAAATGGCGAAAATATATAGCTATTAAGTTAAGACACATATATCGTATCTGTCAACTGCAATATGTATTTAATGTTGGTTCCAGTGTTTCTTCCTCATCACTCTAGCGATGTTATATTTTGTGTAAGTAAAGGACCTGTTAATGATATCCGTGTAGTGTGGACATGCACGATTGTAGAGTATAAATTTAGATGAGACAGACGTTACGTTTCTGATAATGAAGGTAAAGTTGACAATAAGAAAATTGATATCCTTCCGTTTTTTATAACTAATTCACTACATAAATGTAGACGATCAACGATCAACGATCAGGAAGTCAAGCACTTTGATGGTATCATCTTTTGTGGGTTTTTTTATCAGTGGGGTTCTTGTCCGAAAAAAGATGAAAGATATCAGGAAAAAAAACTAACAATGCCATGGTTTAAGAGAAAACGACAAACAAACAAACAGTACAACATACACAAATTTACATGACCTACTATATACAATAAACAGTAATTTGAAAATACGATTCCAAAAATTGTAGATACACACTGTTCAAGAAGGAAAGTCGATCTTTCAATTTAGCACGGAGAATAGATAGTAGTGTAGAGCTTCGAAATATGAGAAATTTGATATGATGTGTATGTATGGAAACTGCCTGTATCAAGTCAAGTTGGTTGATGAAGTTTTTATGGACTTTCCATTTTTTTTAATTTATTTTTGAGTTTGGTTAGTTAATACACTTTTGATAATACTGAACTATCATTGTAAAGAAAACTGAAATGCAATGGTATTGTTTTAATGTATCAATAAACAAACAATTTTTGTATCTTAAAAAAAATACATTTTCGAAAAAAAATGCATCAATATTGTTATTATACTGATACTCTTAAAAACATAGTCATCATACATGAACTGTTGATAAATGAAGTACAAATACTATTAAATCTAAAACGGAAATATATTAATACTAGTAGTTGTAAAACATAACATCAAAATCTTTTTCAAGATAACTCATAACGTGTATGAACAGTCACAATATGTAATGTTCATGTCGGATCACATTGTAACATGTACGGTAAGGCAAAAAATGTGTGTTCCCTATTACATCTTTGGGAAAAAAGGGTAAAGGAAGGTACAAATTTTTTTTATTTTACCAATTTTTTTTCATTGGGTCTATGGGAGGGACATTCTGACTTTAACAGTGCTTATTAAAAAATAAAAAAAACCTTTAAGATGGGCTATTTTTAGCTTTAAAACTAGGGAGGGTAGGGTAATAGGAAACAATTTTTTTTTTCATTGGCCTAACACATAAGTTTTAAATCAGTAACTCTTCTTTTTGCTAGACGAACATGTATATCATGCGTAATATTTAAGGTCAAGATTCGAAAACCTGTTACGCAACATTTTCTTCCACCATATTAATCCCTCTGTAAATCAAATGACTTTCTACAATATCGTCTATCTTTCTCCTCATTCTTAGAATTTTTCTTCTCTCATTCAAAGAGCACATTCGTTTTAAAAGTTTTGGAATGAAACTGACAAATAGTGTTGTTGCAGTTTGCGTGACAACATTCAATTCTTGAAAACCATCAAAATTGACTAAAATACCCAACGAAATATATAAACAAAATATTATGATGCTAATTTTTATAACTGAGACAAACACTTCAACTCGTATTGGTTTGTATGTATGAACAATGTATTTATAAAGATCCAGCGGGATATTTGCACCTTCAACTTCTTTTTTGTACAAATGTTGCATAATACCCAGCTTCTTCCCTTTTCGTTTACAAACTTTTTTGGTTTGTACAAAAAGTTCTTCATATGTATCATTTACTGAATGAATACTGTCGTATATGTACATAACAATTGTTATTCCGAATATCACCCATCCCTCTGTATAACTTGGGTTTACAAATAGCCCTGTATATGTAAAAATAGCAACTTTTGCGATAAATATAAAACTGTCAACAAATATAATGGAAAACATGTAAAAAGTTATCATTAACATCACAAATATGCAAGGTAAAATAAAAACAACCAAGCATTTCCCAATCGAACCTTTGTCGCCTAGCAAAGCTATCAGATTTTTTGTGTATGCTTTGAATACGATCAATATCCCAAAAATTGTAGGAAAACCAAAAACTGCAATAGTTATCAAAAGTTCAATTAAACAAGCAAAGAAATAAAATGTACCTACTATAATTAAAAACATGTAAGTAAAAATACCACGGTGAATGCGGTTTGTGAAATACTGAAATCTGCCTAGTTGTAAATTTAAAACATATCCCCAAAAGCATGGATTCAATAAGGAAAAAATATTGGCTAGCATTGTTTGGTGAATCTTTGTATATCCTCCTTGGCTATTACATAAAACACGTTTAGTTCCAAACCTTTCTCTTAATCTTAAATTCATAGTCAAGGGCGACGATGGTTCCGAATTATTAACCGGAAGTCCGCTCACAAGTGTTTCTCCAAGATCACGTGGTACAGTAATAAAAATTATCAAACATCCGATATACGCACCTAACGCAACAAATGGTCCTCCGAGAAATATTAGAAAATTGTCTTTACTTCGATGGTATCCAGCTATCATCGATAAGAAATCCCTTGGGGCGCCTTGCTTGACACTTTCGATGATAAATTCTCGGTGGTATATCAAGTGAACCGAAACTTTAAGAAAAATAACAAGAAGACTTGCTACTGCTAATAAACATCGAATTATTCGCGAGGTAGTAATTGGATGAATCAAACAGCAGCGTCTGATCGGACTTGCAATTATTGAAAGTACAGTGATTGGGTTATGGTCTATCCATAATATTTCAAGTGGTCCCGATTCCTGGAGCAATGGTGTTGATTCGGTCGGATTACCTTTCGTCTGGTGATCGACGGCTGGCCTAAGAAGCATAAATATATTGTCTATTCCATTAGCATCTAAGTGCTTATAGATATATGCCAGGACCCATGCCAATACTATTCCGAAATAAAGATAAAGCACAACACCAATCACAAATGGACAGATCCACCAAACACTTCCGAATTTGAATGATTCGCCAGGACAAACAATCGTCATATTCTTGGTATTGACATCAAAAATCTGTTTGCAACATTTATATCCTATAGTTTCAACAGGGCAGATGACTTGTTTGCATAATTTGTACAAAAAAAGGCTTTTGATGAAGATTCTAGTTTTGAAACACCAGTAGCTATAGTTGTACTGGTCATGCATCTGGGCTAGATCATGGTAAAGGTCAGCAAACGCCAAAGCAAATCTTTCCGTTGTATTTTTCTGTCCAATAGCTATATTACAATTGCCTTTAACGGTTACGTTAAGCCATAGTGGATACGAAGTGTACTTTTTTAGCATTCCCATGGAGAGAGTTTCATATTCTGCTGGCCAATCAAGATACTGTTCCCCTCCTTCAAAACCATCGAATGTCCAAACCCATTCTAATGGCTGAATAACACATTTCGTGTATTTCACCGTCGACGAATGATTACAGAACTGAAAATGCAAGTTCACAAACCTGTACTTGAATTTTGTCACTTTATATGTAAAATATTGCTTACTTTCCGGTGTAAAATGAAAAGAACAGTCTTTGTCCAGTTTCTTTTGATCCTCATATGGCCGAATATCAGTGTAGTTACTGCATCTAATGTTCGAAGATTTCGCTACGTTTGTATGACAAAATCTATTCTTTCTGTGAGAAACAAAATTTGTTATGCTTTCAATAAAAGTTGTATTAAAAAAATTTAAAAAAAGAATGGGGCACAGAATAGTTCCCACTTCCATACTTCAATTTGATGTTTTCATATATCCCCGTTTTTATGTTGGGCAAAAAAAACCGGGGCTTTCACCCGTGTATATCTATTTTTGTGTCAAACCCATGCCAATTTGGGAAAGGGAATGGATTTTCCAATCGTCATTTAAAAACCCAAAAACAGGTCGAGTTTATTTTATTTACAGGATTTCAACTTACTTTTTATCTATACAATTAATGTCATTTTTCTTTCCCAAATGCATCTATTATATGCGGAAAAATTTTACAACAGTGGGAATTTCTTCTTTCCCAAAGTCTTTTTGGTGATACTTGCGATCCCCCTTAACCCTTACAACGTTTTTGTTTTTATTCAATTTCTTAATTTTTGTACATAACTTTTCCCAAAAAATGAACTATTTTATGGGAAACTATGCAAAAAGCTGAATTGTTTTCCTCCTCAAATTTCGGGTAC